>BGPR01042285.1:0-13313 GCA_013235015.1 Araneus ventricosus | reverse complement strand
GGGACACCCGTACCCACCTAAAGAAGGTGAGCCCCTGAGGGGAGAAAAAAACTAAGGAGAAAGCAGGAGGTCCTCAACCTCACCAGTAGACATGTCGTCATCAGAAGGATAAACTTTAAGGAGGGAATCATCATCATTATTTTTACCTTCCTTAACGGAATCTTTCAAGAAATCTTCTCTGGAAGGGGATCGGTTTGGGAGAGAATGGGAAAAATCTTGATCTCTTTTTTCGGCAAGTAGACGTGCGCGTTTAGCAGCTTTAGTTTCTTTTACCTTCATCCATTCATTTGACTTTTTCTCTTGTTTTTTGTTTTCACGGCTTTGTTTAGTAATTTTTTTACTGGAGAAGAACTGCTATTTGATAAAGGTGTATCGGAATTGGTTAGAGTTAGATCTGATGGTTGGTTGGTTGTGTTGGGAGTTTTGGCGCAAGAGCCAATTAGATCTGATGCATTTGCAATACATGTATTTGTTGGAGGTTCAATATTTCTGACTGTGGGATTAGCTACAGTTGGCTGGACTACTGACGAAACGGTTTGGTTGTTTAGATTCTGAGAATTAGAGGAATTTTCTTCCCAAGATTTTTTAATAGCAAGGAGGGCGAGCCAATCTGATTTTTTTTACTACTATTGAATCATTTTCCGCTGGAGGATTTGCTTTTTTATCTGACATAGGAGTAGGCTTTAATGCTGCTGAATATGAGAGGCCTGGCTGAGGATTTCTGTCATTTACTATTTTACGGGCTTCAGGAAATGAAATGTTTTTGGTAATTTTAACAGTCTGAATCTCTTTTTCATGTTTATAACGAGGGCAAGATTTGAAATAAGCCGGATGTTCTCCAGTACAGTTGTAGCATTTTGGTGTAGTGGATGAACAATTATTACTGTCATGATCTGGGAGGGAGCAGCGAGCACAGTTTTGTTTGCTGCGGCAGGCTGTTAATGTATGGCCGAATCTTTGGCATTTAAAGCAGCGTAACGGATTTGGGATGTAATGTTTTACATTGCAGTTTATGTAAGCTATTTTGACAGATTTGGGCAGTACGGGAGTGTTAAAAGTAAGTATGAGATGCTTTGTAGGGAAGTTTTGACCGTTCTTTTTAATGGTGATTCTACGGACTGATATAACTTTTTGATCTTTTAAGCAGTCCAGGAGATCTTCTTCGAGATCTCTCTGGAACTCACTTTCGGAGATAACGCCTTTAGAATAATTGAGTGTTCGATGGGGAGTGACTGTGACTTCAATATTTCCTATTTTATTCAGTTTCTGTATATTTTCAGCTTGTTTACTATTTATAACTTCAATGAGTAGGCTGCCGTTGTTTAATTTTTTTACAGATTTAGTTTCTCCAACAGATGCAACGATAGATTTATGAATAAGAATTGGGGAAGTGTTTTTCAATGTGTTGTTTTCAGAATTAATAACAAAAAATTTCGAATGAGCATTACAATTGTGATTAACATGAGGACCCATATGATATTGAGAGAGATTCAGGCCCGACGGCATCGCCCACCACGGAGCCCAACAAGGGATGGCAGTTACCGGCTCTGGAATTTCCAGCCTCGGCACTTGCCATGATGCTAGCCGGAACCTATACGCTGGGAGTCACCCCCGGGGACAGTGACCACCCTTAACGCCAAGCCCAAGGAGTGACCCCTTCGCTTGATCCCCTTGAGCAGACCAGCCAGGTGACTGGGATACCAGCCGATTGATACACCGGGGACCAAAATGTACCACCCGTCTAGTGGGTCGCCACGCACGGCCAACACGTGGGGGTAATTTGCTGTCCATGAGAAGCACGAAGCAAACAGAGCGGCAACAGCTTCTCATGGAGAGCTCCCTCGCCTACCCTCGAGGGAAGGAAGAAAAAAGCAGAAACTCAAAAGGAAGGCTAAAACTCGAAAGGAGAGCAGACACTAGGGTACCTCGGGGTCGTGAATCCCGTCACATCTGAAGATGTGCCCCTGAGGGGTCTATGGTTGTCAAGAAAAAAATTGTTCAAAATGCTTTATGTGATGAAATTCCTGCCAATACATTCTGTTTATCTGCAAGTAATGAGCAGTTTGTTTATTCTGATGAATTTCCAGCCTTGCCGTCTAATAATGCCTTCCTTTCTCTTCCTACTATTGATTCCGTTTGTTTTACTTCTCCAGCTTATTCATTTGTTTCAACACTAACTAAACTCGTTTCTTCTCTTTCTCAGCCTTTGCTGTCTAAGACCGTCTCTTCTGCCTCCTTGCAGTTTCCATTACCTCAAGGCTCTCGACCCATTATTTCCTCAAACTCTTCTTTCCAAATTTGTTCCTTGCCTGTACCTGCTACCGAGTCTGAACTTCTACATTTCCTAAGCATTTACCTCAACGTTCTTGTTTCATTACTTCTTCTCAAGCTCCACTTTCTAACCTTATTCCTTCAATGTCTCCACATGCTGCTGAGTCTGAACTTCCTTCTACTCCTTCTAAGCCTCCATTTTCTTGTCTTATGCCTTCCTTGTCTGTACCTGTTGCTAAGTCTAAAGTTTCCTCTGCATTTTCTAAACCCTTACCTCGACATTCCCATCGTCAAAGTCGATCACTGTATTTTCGAATCAAATGTTTAACATTAAAGTATCGAATTCTTTTGGTATATTAGAAAATAGGAGCGAATTAGGAAACCCAGTTGATAATTTATTAAAAGGAGTGTGCACAGAAAAAAATGGTGGCGGTGCAATTTCAAAAATATGTAAAGTATGTCAGGATTCGTTCCCGTGTTACTATCTCTATAAGAAGCATGTATAATCTTCTGTTCTTTGGCTCTATCCGATTCAAGAAAAATTACTTATCCCAGAAAATGTGATAAATGTTTCAGCACTTATGCTACTAAATCTTCATTTTCCAACCATAAACGTTCTTGCAGTAAGAAATTAGAACTTTCCAATGTAATAAATGATTCTTCTAGCATTGCAGATAGCTCTTCATCAAGCAACTTAGTTGCCCTATAGTTGTATATAGCTTCTATAAGTTGTATAAAGCTATACCCTTAGTTGGCACTTAGTTACCTTATTTATGCTTGTAATTCGTGTTCAAAAGCATTTTCTACTAAATGTTCTTTAAATCGTTACGAGGAAATATGTTCAAGTCCTACTGAACCTTTGTATCCACGTATGTGCGAGAAATGCAGGCGATTTTTCAAAGATAGAAATTCCTTTTACAGACAAAAAGAATTGTACTATGAAAAAAATTGAGTTATTCATTATTGCCCTTTTCCTAGTTGCACCAGTTCATTTTCATATCTAAGTTATTTGAACAAGCATATGTTAAGTGAGCATCAGCTAGATGAGGTTAAGCAATATGTATTTGATTCCATGAGCAGTTTCCAAACTCGGCTGGAACAGGAAAGTGCATCTACCTTTAGTTCTTTCAGAAAGTATTCTGGGACCCGATTTGATTTGACTTGACTTGACTTTCCCTGGCACAAGATCCTCGAATGGGATAAGGCTGCGCCAAAAACCAAGAATCTGTACAGAAATAAGTGCTTATAAGAATCGTTAGTTAAAATCCAAGTAAAAAAGCGAGATGAATGAACCGACAGTACAAAGATACTAAAACAAGACATTTAAACGAGATCAGATCAAAGATAAGAAAACTAAATATCATGGAAAGCACCAATGCCCTTCAAGTACATGAAAAGGTTAAAATGTGGAATTTCTCCCAATAAAAATGACAAGTTAAAACGGCTTGAACGAAAGTACCTCAACCGATGTCTATTCAAAGCCACACAGTCTCAAAATGTATTTGACAGTATGTCACCACAATGGCTACATATTAGAGGAGACTCCGCAAACAGCAAATATCTGTATGGCAAGCGTGTATGCCCAATACGAAGTCTATTTAACATGTTACAGCGTCTGTTATATTTCGTAACCCAATGCGAGAGAACCGGTTTAATGACATGGGGGAGCTTTTCATTTGTTTCCATATTCCAATTTTCTTGCCACTGACAATGGCACCGATTGACGGCAGATCGCACATCAGCATAAACAATTGGTTATGTCAAGAATTCTGTAGTCGATTTTGCAGATTTATCTGCCAATTCATTTACGGTGTAAGGTTTTAGCCCAGTGATACCGGGGTCTGATCAGAGATCAACAAGACACAGCACATCAAAACTTAATAAAGACTCTAGGATAAAGGCCTATTTACAGGTCAATAAAATACAGTTTGTACATTCAAGAAATTAGTACGAGTCCCGGATGAAGATAGCGGGAGTCAATATAGTTCGTAAGTGGATTTAGTCGCAGTTATCCAAGTGAGTTAACTCGCAATGCAAACGATGAAGTTCAAGTCGGAGCTAACGCTCAATTGATTTCTGTAATCCACCACAGGGATTAGAATAGCCAGGCTCTGGCTAGAAGTGTACGCAGGATGAGCAAGAAATACCGGGATCGGTAATTGACAGCTAGGTTACGTATACGCTTCGCTAATCTCCGGCAATCCTCCAAAGGGTTGATATGCAATTTCTGTAGCTCTCCACAGGAGCTAACCTAGCCAAGGGTGTGGCTAATTTTTACGGGGTCAGAAAACGCCCGTAATGTCCAAGTGATCGAGATCCCTTCTCGAGATCTCAGAATCTGATCTCCGAATCTCATCCCTCTTTCTCTCCGTCTTTACTTCTTAAACCCTAACTTCCAGGCCTCAGAGGAGTGGCCGAAAAGTTAAATCTCAATTATTTGTCTGGGTGTCGAACAAATCATCCAACCACAAACATGAGCTTCCCTTCCAGTCTAATCATTGGAAGGCGTCAAAACGCAATTGCTTCTTTTGTCGGCTTCAACTTGGGCGGTCTACAACAACCAATATCGGCACTGTCCGTCCGAACCCCTCCGGGTTGCATAATACAGGGCCGTTTCTACGACTCTTATGACCTCTCGCGACTTCCTCTCCAGATGCCTTCGTAGGTGGTTCATCTTGTGGGAATCATAGAAAGGGGAGACCGGACACCGGTAATGCCAACATGGGAGGGAACTCATGAAAATAGAATCCGAGCCTCTTTTGAAAGTAAATGCCTATAGAAGTCTTTAACTTCTTTAACGAGTGGATTACGAGTTGAGGAGCTACGTAAAGATTCCAGAAGACTCATAGAATCAGTGTATAAAATGGATTTTCTAATTTCGTGCTCATCAATGTACTTGAGTGCAAAATAAACAGCCGTAATTTCTGAAGAGAATACAGAAGTAAAAGAGTATAGTTTATAACTGATGATGTGACCATTAATAAAAAAAAATGCGCAACCAACATGGTTCAGAGATTTGGAACCATCCATAAACACCGATTGATACTAATGATAAAATTGTGGATGTTGATTAAAAAGTGAAGATAAAACAGAGTTATCGGAGTTCGACTTAGTAAAATTTCCAAAAGGGTTAATGTAATATATGCTGTTTTCCATCCATGGAGGATGACCACAAATATTTGTGTGAATCCTTACATCATGAAAAGTGTCTGGAAGTATATTACGCATACGAGATACCCATTATGCATCCTCCAAAATGAGCGATGCATGATGGGCGGGCATTGAAGAGGCGATTATTGCCATTTAATAATGTCCCACGTAAAGGATGGTTGTCTCGATAGAATACGAAAGTAATAAGAAAGACAGTTTCTCTTCTACACGATAGCGATGGTTCAAAAGCCTCCGCATATAAACTAGGTGTAGGAGATGTTCGGAGGGTCCTAAACATAGCCTTAGAGCTTGATGATGAACATAATCAAGGCGTTTCAAGTAAGAAGCTCGAGCACAGCCATACACTACACTTCCATAGTCTATCATAGACCGGATGATGCTTCGATAAACACGAAGCAAACATGAACGGCCTGCTCCCCAGGACGCATTGGATAGAGTTTTCAAACTATTTAACGATCGAAGACGCCTCTTCCGTAAGTTGACAATGTGCGGAAGGAAAGTCAGACGTTTACCAAATACTATACCCAAAAATTTATAGTCATCTTCGAAGCGAATAAGGGCACCACTCAAAACTCCTTCTGGAACTTCAATCTAAACTAAACTTCTGGATCAGGATGAAGAAGCCGTTTGCAGAAGTGTATTCCTATTTTTTTGTGCAGAAATGGTAAACCCGCTTTTATTTGATCGCTTCATCCCTTGAGTAGACCAGCCAAGAGGCTCTGGTGCCGGCCGATTGATAAACCCGAGAACGAAATGCACCACCCGTCTAATAGGTCACCACGCACGGCCAACAATTTTCTGTCCATGAGAAGCAAGAAGCAAACAGTGACAAAAGCTTCTCATGGAGAACCCCCTCTCCTACCCTCGAGGGAAGGATGAAAAGGAAAAAACTCCAGAGGAGGAAAACTGGAAGGGAACAAGACACTGGGGTACCTCGGGGTTGTTAATCCCGTCACACTTAAAGAAGATGTGCCCCGGAGGGGAAAGATTCATTGGGAAACATCTTGAAATGCTTTTATGTATAGGTTGTTTTGACAGTGTTTAAGTTTATTATTGGTATTTTTTCATTTTCAATTAGGTACGTTTCTGGAAATCGTTTTGTACATTTTGATTCTCAATGAAGTGGTTCAGGCTTTTGGCTGTGGGGGCTCCGGCTCTGGGTGGGCTCGTTTGTTTGGGATTTATTGGCGCACGAGCCAAATTTGGCCATGCTGCGCCAAACGTATGGTGAAAGTAGAGCAAATGGTGGCTCCGGCTCTGGGTGTGGTGTTCGTGCTTTATCCACCTTGTGACTACTAGAGCCACCTCATCGGTTTTAACGGGCACATGTATAGGGGGTTCAGGGTGGCGTTGGGTTGGTTGGTTGTGTTGTGTTTTCTGGCACAAGAGCCATATTTGACTATGCTGCGCCAAACATATGGTACATAGATGTTACTAAGTTAATAACAGGGTGGCGTTGGGTCATATTACGAGGATGCCACCCCCCCCCCCTCTAAACTTCAGCACCACACCGGCTTTCACGAATTGCAATCTAAAGTTTTGTTTTTTCTCTTCACCTTCAGGCGAATCATCCGAAAGCATGAAAAGTCATTTTAAAAAAGGCCACCAAGAAGTTTTACGGGAGCGATGAATATCTGGAATTCAGATTCTGAAGTATTCCTACAATAACACAAGAAACCAGCTCACAAATATTTACATTAGCCAGAAAAATCATTAATATATAAAAAAAACAATTATGGACAAAGATTTCAGCGAAACAAGAAGCACAATAGCCCCAAACAAACGATTCTTCCTTTTCTAATTTAAAGCAGCCAGCAATTTTTAAATCTCATTTTTCCGACATGGTAATTTCAAAGTAGCTATGCCTCCGACCAAAGTTAGTATATGCGATTTGAATAAGAATGAACAAAATATTGGAATACTGCTATTCCGCGATTGCATTCTCTTGATCTTCAATGCAGAGGATTTACAAAAACATCTGCATCTTTCTCTGTTATATTCACGTACCTCTCCAGAGTGAACATTACTGATCAGCCAGAGAAGGAATCAACGAAATCTAGGCATTCTGCCATGTACTTTCCATAACAATGCAGGGGATCTAAAAAATTGCAAGTGAGTGAGTGAGTGAGTTATTGTTTTATGGCACAAGGGCCCCAGATGGGCCATGCTGCGCCAATCAATGTGTAATGATGAATGATGTGATTGTGAGGTTAAAATGTATTATGAACAAACTAAGATGGTTTCAAGGAAAGAATGACCAATGAAGAAATAATTTAGATTACTGTCATGAAGCCAATCTCAGCAACAAAGGAGAACAAATAAAAATGAGGGGGATCGCCCAACAGCTCGTGAAGTTGAGGATGAGCTTTACCAAACCATTTGATTCTACAATTATTAAAAATTTCACACTCGGATAAAATATGTCGAACCGTAAAATTTGCATTACAGGTCTGACAAATCGGGGCTGGTTCCGAGTGAAGTAGATAACGATGTGTAAAATACGTGTGCCCAATGCGCAGCCTAACTAGTTTAACATTAAGGTTTCGGTTAAAATTACAAGGTTTAAAACCTCCGACAGATGGTTGAATATAATGGAGCTTATTGTTCACTTGAGTATTCCAGATCTCTTGCCAAGATCTACTAACCTCAGATCTCAAAATACCATCTATGTCTGGAAGTGGAACATATGGCCATGTAATTCGCCTGGCTTCTTTAGCAGCTATATCCGCTTTTTCATTTCCAACTATCCCGATGTGTCCTGGAATCCAGCAAAATGAAATATTATAGCCTTTCTCCAGGAGGCTTGTATACAAGTTAAATATTCTGTTCACAAGTGGATGGCTTCGTCTGGAAATATGCAAAAGTGCCTCCAAACAACTTCGTGAATCTGTGTAAATGATCCATTTTTTGTCATTACAAATGCTTATCTTGACTAAAACCATAAAAATAGCATAAATTTCAGACGTAAAAACATTGCAATAACTGTGCAGCCTTTCAGACTTTGTCAAATTATTAAAAACGTCAGCAGAACCAACATGACTCCCTGCCTTTGAGCCGTCTGTATAAGCAGTCTTAAAATCCCTGTAACATTGTCTGTGGTGGTAAAATAACTGTAAATAAACAAAATGAGGTGTATCCTGCTGTAGTAAATTACTCAAGTCATCTATATGATATATATTAAAATTACTCCAAGGAGGAGGGGGCTGTTCCTCTGGCAATGGCATAATGTTTTCAATTCTGTGGTAACTTAAAATTTTCTTTATTCGATGTCCAAATGGTGGGATATAAGAAGGTTTATTGGCATAGAGTGTACCTAAAATTGGATTTAGTATCCGATCGAACATTGGGTGTCGGCGGTTGCTTTTAACTTTGAAATAATATTTAATACATTGTTTTTCGCGCCTAAGTTGCAAAGGAAGTTCACCTGTCATGACATACAAGCTCTGAACAGGGGATGTACGAAACGCTCCTGAAATAAGCCGAAGCCCTTGATGATGCACACTATCTAAGGATTGCAATACTGTCTTAGCAGCAGAACCATAAACCATGCTACAGTAATCTAGCTTTGACAAAACTAAAGCTCTATAAATTTTTAAAAGAGTATCGTAATCAGCTCCCCAAGATTTACTGGAAAGAACTTTTAAAAGGTCCAATGACTTATTGCATTTCTTTTTGAGATTAGAAACATGTGGCCTGAATGTAAGTTTTCGATCGAGGAAAACTCCTAGGAACTTTTCCTCTGAAACTACAGGAATGACATTACCATTAATTAAAATTTCTGGGTCTGGATGAAGGCCGCGTCGTCTACAGAAATGCATACATTTCGTCTTATTGACTGAGAAAACAAAACCGTTTTTATCCGCCCACTCACTTATCCTGGCGATAGCAGTTTGAATTTGCCTTACAACAAATGACATATCTGTCCCTGCACAATGAATTTGAAAATCATCAACATAGAGAGAACCATGTACATACGGAGAAAGTTGCTTAATAATATCATTAATTTTAATAATAAATAACGTGACACTCAAGACACTCCCCTGGGGGACGCCTTCCTGTTGATAAAACTCATCTGAAAACATATCGCCAACGCGAACCCGAAAAGTTCTCGTTCTGAGAAAATTTTTAATAAAAATTGGCAGATTGCCACGAAGTCCAATGTTAAAAAGATCTTTTAAAATCCCATGCCGCCATGTCCTATCATAGGCTTTGTCCATGTCAAAAAATATCGAAATCAAATGTTTCTTTGTCACGAAAGCGTCTCGAATTGCTGTTTCCAGCTGGAAAACATTGTCTTCGGTACTACGACCATACCTGAAGCCACTCTGAAATTTAGAAAGAATGTTCTTCCTCTCCAAAATGTAAACCAAACGTTTATTCACCATTCTTTCCATCAGTTTACATAAACAGCTCGTTAATGCAATCGGTCTATAATTAGAAGGATTTTGTGGATCTTTTCCAACCTTAGGGATAGGAACAACTATAGCTTTTCTCCAGGCTGTGGGGAAAGCTTTTCCGTTCCAAATCCGGTTAAAAAGAGCCAATATCAAACATAAAGAGTTTTCACTTAGATTTTCCAGCATTTTGCAGTGTATTCTATCTGGCCCTGGAGAAGTGGGATGCGAGTTATTTAAAGCATTTCTAAGCTCGTGAATAGTGAAATCAGTGTTATAAATTTCACTGGAAGAGGATTCGAAGTTGAGTATAACTCTCTCTTCCTGTCTTTTGTAAATAATAAAATCTTGAGGATAAAATTCATCGCTCGACACTTCTGCAAATGTTTTTCCCAGTACATTAGCAATGTCTTTTATATGAGATAGAATTTGACCATTACAATTTAAAACTGACAATGATTTTCCCATGTCTGTTGTTCCCAAAATCTTCCTCACTTTTCGCCACAACTCTTTTGAGGTAATGTTGCCTTTAATGGAATTGACATACTTACGAAAAGATTCTCTTTGGCTTTGTCGTCTTACACGTCGAGCAACCGCTTTCGCGTGCTTGAAAGCTATGAAATTAATGGTTGTTGGATACCGTCGAAATCGGTTCCAGGCCTTTTTTTGAGCTTTGTTGGCTTCAGAGCACCGCTCATTCCACCAGGGCTTACTTAATTTTTTAATTTTTCCCGAAGTTTTTGGGATAGATGCCTCGGCGGCCCTTATAATGCAATTTGAAACAGCCTCAACCGCAGCATCAATGTTCCCTAAGTGTACGATATCAGGAGCTAATTCTGAAAGATCTTTAAATACCTGCCAATTGGCTCGATCATAAATGAAATGAGGAGGCTGTTTAGGAATTGTCAAATTATTAGAAGTGTGGGATAAAATAATTGGAAAATGGTCACTGTTGTGTAAATCCTCGTCGACCCTGAAGTTCCATCTTGCCAAGATGGATGGTGAACAAATAGCAAGATCCAGAGTGTGAAATGACCTTGATGGTGCATGAAAGAATGTGCGAGTCGAATCATTTAACAGACATAAATTATGGTCCGAAATAAACTTCTCAATTTGAAGACCACGAGCGTTCGTATCTTGACTTCCCCAAAGAGAACTATGCCCGTTCCAATCTCCCATAATAATAAATGGTGCTGGGAGTTGGTTTCCAAGTTCATTTAACTCATTCTGGCTGATGATTATATTAGGTGGAATATAAATTACACATATTGTAAGTAACACTTTTACGTCAATTTGAATGGCTACGGCCTATAAAGGAGTATTAAGAGGAAAGGGTCTGGATGGAAAACGTTGCGAATATAATAGTGCAACTCCACCCACTGCTCGTTCATGTCGTATGGTGTCTTTCCTTAGAATGCTGTAGTTCTTGATTTTAAAGTCCTTTTCGGGAGTTAAATATGTCTCCTGCAAAGCAATACAAATTGGGTGGTATTTATTTATGATATTTTTAATATCATCAATATGAGTGCGGAAACCATGACAATTCCATGAAAGGAGATTAATGGCCATTAAGAAAGGAAAAGAGAAATTAAGAGGAAGCAGGAAGAGTGTCTTCCGAGTTATCGGTAAGTATGTCACTTTCATCAGTAGGATAACCTTTGACCATATCAACATCGTCCTCATTTGTTTTAGAAGCTAAATTTAAAAAGTCACTTTTAGAATATGTACGCTTTTTGAGCGCTTGCTTAAGTTTTGGGTCCTTCTTTCTCTGTGTCAAGATTCTAGCCTTTTTAGCAGCTTTTGTTTCTTTTCCAAATTCATCACTTTTCTTCTTTGGCTTGATGCCGGATGTGGAAGGCGAAGATAGTCCTGGGCTTTCATCAAATTTATTATTGTGTGCTACAGATTTCAATTGAGAATTCGTTACTTTTGATTGAACGTCCGGATTTTGATTTATTTTTGGAATGCAAGATCGGTTTGGGGGCTGATTTGGTTTTACTGGGGTATTTATTTTATTTTCTATATTAGGGTGTTGTACATTGTTACTCCTAATAGGTGACTTAGATTTCGAATTGTTGATGGGAGTTTTACTTGATTGTTGGCTGCTTTGAGGACGGATTTCTGTAATATTAACAGAAGGTGTTTTCTGTCCACATGTGCATATAAAAGTAGGTTTGGCCAGAGATGCATAAGAGACTCCAACTTTTGGAGTTCTGTCTGCAACAATTTTTCTTGCTTCACCAAAGGACACGTTTTGCTTAACTTTAACAGCCTGGATTTCCTTTTCATCCTTAAAGCGTGGGCATGATCTTGCATAAGCAGGATGATCTCCTTTGCAATTAGCGCAATGAGGGGTGGCTTGACAAGTGTCACTAGCGTGCCCAATTTCAGCACACTTAGCGCAGGTTTGCTTTCCACGGCAGGATTGAATAGAATGTCCAAACCTTTGGCATTTGTAACAGCGCAACGGGTTTGGAATATACGGACGAACGGGACAATTTATATATGCAATAAGAACACTTTTTGGGAGGGTAGGTGTATTGAATGTCAAAATCAAATGTTTGGTTGGAACATATTGTCCATCTTTCCGGATTGATATTCTTCTGACTGCAGAAACATTTTGGTGTTTCAAATATTCCATTATATCGGCTTCTGTGTCGTTTTGAAATTCGGATTCCGAAATAACTCCTTTTGATTGATTCAAAGATAAATGGGAAGCGACGGTAACTTCCTTTTCACCAATGTTTTTCAAATTCTTTATCAAATCAGCTTGTTTCGCATTAGCAGTTTCAATTAGCAGTTTACCATTTTTACATTTTTTTATGGTCTTCACATCTCCAACCATGGCTAGAATCGTTTTGTGGATTATGATTGGGGAAACAGATACAAATGAACCTTCCTTTAGACTCAATACAAAAAATCTCTCATTTACAATGTTCTCCTTAAAAGGAGAGGTTGATGGACGCGCTTCTCCATCAGGAACAATATTAAGGGAACCCATAGAGACACAAATATGTTCATCCCGGTACGCCCCCGCCCACCATGGAGCCCTACAAGGGAAGGCAGTTGCCGGCTCTGGATATTTCCAGCCTCGGTACTTACCTTGGAGGTGGCACCGGGATATAGCATTACAGCAACTGCAACGCTAGCCCTACAGCAGCAAATCCTTGTTCCCAAAGAACAAACCACCAGCCGATTGACAGGAGCGGGCTAGTCTCCTGCCACCCGACTTACGGAGAAGCATAGGCCAAAGGGAACGCAAAGGGACCCCAGGATCCCACTTTCCTCTTAACGGGTCGCCATGCACGGCCAACACATGGTTTTAGTTTGCAACAAAAAATCATAACCAAACACTCAAAACAATGCGAAAAGAACGAATAACAATACACAAAACAAAATGGAAGTTAAGAAGAAAATAAGAGAAGGATCACTAGGGTACCCCGGGGTCGCGACTCCCGTGTTTACCAAAGACAGTAA
>BGPR01042283.1:0-13315 GCA_013235015.1 Araneus ventricosus | reverse complement strand
CAATATTACTAAAAAAAGAACAAATAAGAATGGGGTATTCTAGAAAATTCCATTAAAAAAAAACTGTGTTGTAATGGCTATACACACTTTGGGAAGTTTCCGTATCGTCTAAGTAATAGAAAATATAGTGCATAAGGAAAAGAATAAAATCTGTCGAAATTTGTATGTGATATTACCACAAAGAAAAAAAATTAACTTATCATTGGCTATTTAGTTAGCATGTTTTAAATGTTCCTAAGATAATATGTTTACTAACTGGTCTTAAAAAAAAGTTATTTTCTAGAGACTTTAACCATTTTGGGCGGAAAAAATTATAGAAAACCGTTTTAGAATTACTATATCAATGTGCATTATTTTTAACTGTTTAAATTAATTATGTGCATGGGCTAGTTAGCACATTATGACAAAAAAATGGTAGGTGGATCTCATTCTTTCGTTCCAAGAAGATATTGGTAACATCCCTTCGGTAAAGAATTTAATTTTCTTAGAATGTCTCTGAAAACACTTGTAGCTAAAATTGGATAAGAAATCTTTTAAAGAAGATGGAAAATTAAGAAATCAATTTTATTTTATGTTTATTAAAGCATTTTCAATTTTAACAAACAATACGTCTATAATGTATATTTTTCTAAACTCGTGACATAGTTTTCAATTTAGATCATGTTGTTTCTTTAAATACTGCATTACTTTAAACTTCATTTCAAACCATAGGTGACATAATGTGATATGATAAACAAGGTTAAAAAAAAGCTCTAAGAAGTTATTATTTTTTGAGTCAATAAGGTCTTTAATATTGAAATCCATCCCTCTATTTTTTTTTATGTAATCTTACTTAATAACAGCTTCTTTTTCATTCTCCAGTATAATGTGCAATTTCTTTTTTCATTTAGTTCTTTTCGTATGTAAAAAAAACATTTACTATATATCAGACTCTTTTATTACTCTACTGAAAATAAAAAGAAAATAAAAAAAAAAATTGAAAAAACGCTCCTTTAGCCTTCGTTGTAATATATCTATGTTTCCGTTGTCTTTTCGAAACACTTATCACGTGGTTGGTGATGGTTCAAGAAGTCCTCGGTTTATGTTTTATTTATCTCTTTAATTTTGTTCTACTTTTATTTGAAATGTAAAATATCGTTTTATCTATGAGCAGGAATTAAAAAAAAGTACTATCTGTTTTCTTTATTCTGAAATCGATAATCGATTAAAAGGCGAAAATAGAAGATTAGAAGTTTCATAAATAGAAACTTCAATTATTATTTATTCTAAGAAATGAAATAAATTCATTTTATCAATAGCATGTTTTGAAAATGAAGTTTCTATTTTCATTTCTTTAGAACGTAATTTAATGCCGTCCTGAGCAGTAATTCATTTTACAATTGGAATAGAACTTTTATTTTATGTTGATATTTAAGTTTCTTTACGTGTTGAATCTAAAAAAGATGTTTATCCTTGAAATGATGAGTTATAATTTTGTAATTATTTACATTTTTTATTGAAATTTAAAAGAGTGTTTCGAGAGTGTGTGTTGTAATGATTTTTTCTTGATAAATGGCTTTGTTAACATCCCTTTTTTCTTTCTTATAAAAGAAAACAAATTTCTTTCAGATACTAATTCAAAGATTTAATTAATTTGAAAGGTGTCATCATTTCAGAAAGAAAATAAACAAATACTTTTTCTGCCAATGAATTCAAATCTCTCAAAAAAAACCGAAATACAGGGAATTACAAAGATTTTAAACTCTGTGAAACAATGGAATATATTACTCTTAGAAGCAATTTCAGATAATTATATGTCTTATATTCAAGTTCTGCTATTGCCTGAATTGTTAAATATTAAATAAAATTATTTTTTTAAAAAATCCGATTCTAGTCTTTTTATAATCAAGATTCTAAATCTATTTGATTTCCTTTCTTTCTTTACAACAGAGTTTAGAAACAATTTACATTTACAACAGAATTTGCAAGCATTCATTCTTGCGTTATTCCTAGCGTTTGAATGTTTTTTTCTCAAATTCAACTTTTTGCATTTTTTTAGTTATTATGAATTCGGTATCTCTTATTTCCTAAAATTTCTTATACATGTTTTCATAATGTTAATAAGGAGGGAATTTTTATCTGAACACATTCATCGCTACGGACGAGATATCTCGTCCTTCAGGGAGTTAATATGAAAGTTGATGAGAAAATGTTACTCTTCCAATAATAAAGGAATTGTACATAGTTTTTGAGATATTTTATAACATTTAAATTCTATCTATTAAACAGGGTGTTTTTTTAAACTGACACTACTCGAAGCCATCTGTAACTCGATCTATCAGCTGACATGCCACCAAATTTGGTATGGAGACTAATGACAACACGGGGAAAAAGATTCCCTGATAAAAAAAATTGTACCGAAAGTCGCCAATAGGAGAAAATGTGGCTCTGTTGTAGTCTACACAACTGAAAATTAGACAAATGAATAACAATAAGAAATTTCAATGAAACACTGCTATAATACATGTAGGATATTACCCGTAAAGAATAATTTAATCACTGTATAAAGAAGAATGTAAGAGCTAGATTAATTTTTTTGGCGATAGATGGAGCCAGAATTCTGCTCTGTACAAACTACGAGCAACGCCCTCTTTTTTTCTAACAAAGCCAGACTGCACGCTGAGAACAGCGCAGATGTCTTCCACGCTCAAATCTCTCTCGTAATTTCCCATCATGTGAGTTAGATCAGTCTTGGCGCAATTAAGCCTCCCGATCTCCAGGTTGTAAGTAACTATGTCCCGTCTCACTTTCCTTATGGCTCTCTAATCTATAAATCTCTAATACCGTAATATTCTTAACCCGTAACATTTATCCCTCATTAATCTGGCTCATCACAGTAAACATGACTTCATGTAAAACAACAAACTTCCTGTTAACTTTCTGTGTATATGCCTTTCCCCCTGTAAATTCTCCCTATAGTATTTAAATAAATGTTTTTGTATTTAACTTGAAGTCTACTTATTTATTTTATGTAATATTTTGTTCTAAATTTAATGTAATAAAACCCCTTAAATCCCCTAGACATAAACGCGAACTACTTACCCTTTATAGGTAACCCTTCCGTGAGCATTTTGTTTAATTGAACGGAATCCCACATACATAATATAAACTGCAAAAAAGGGTTAGAAAATGAAATTACAGTGCACGATAGCCATTCATTCAATGAAAGCATTTCCTGTATGTGGGCTTAGGCCTCTTTCCATGTGACTAACATTCTCGTGGATCACACTGCATCTTGTTCGCAATATTCTCGACGGCCGAACTTAGCATATCACCAGGAATCCTCAACCTGATATCTTGTCTCTTAAGATCTTCAAAGTCGGGAGCCCATCAAGATACCCCTTGGACTTCTTTTAACCCCACAAAAAAAAGTCGCACAAGGTTAAATCCGGGGAGAATTGACATGGAAAATGTTGTGTACAGGATCAAATGTGTGGTCCACGAGAAGGGTGGTCATATTGAAAGATGTCCATGACCTCGTTGAGGAAGTGCTTTCATTGAATGAAGTGCTATGGTGCACTGTAATTTCATGTCTCTAACCCTTTGGTAGAGTTCATGTGCTGTATTAAAGCGATGTTGTAATGGAATTTCTTCTTTGTTATTATTTTTCAAATTCTCAGTTGTGCAAACAAAAACAGCACAACATTTTCCTTTATAGGCGACTTTCGGAATTAATTTTTTTATCCTGGTCTTTTCCCCCCATGTCAAAATTATGGAAATGTCCAGTTCATTTTAATGTCTATTGTTTAAAAAATATGCAACTTTAAACACTCTCATCTATATATTTAAAATAATTTGGCTAAACCTTCAGACAGTTCGCCAGCCCCAACCACTAGACGGATTTGGATCATTTTTATTTCACATGAAAGCTTATGACGTCTAGATATTCATCAACGGTCTCCTTTACGCAGCCCTCCCATTTTCGAACGAAATCGAAAAAACATTTCTCCACCGTACATTCTCTATGGGGAAAAACATTTAGACAGTTCGCCAGCCACAACTACCCGACGGATTTCAACAATTGTTATTTCATATGAAAGTTTATGACGTCAAGATATGTCATCAAGCGTCTCCTGCCCCCATCACCCCCCCATTTTCGAACGAAATTTAAAAAACATATAGAGAATGTATGGTGGAGAAATGTTTTTTCGATTTCGTTCGAATATGGGGGGTGATGGGGGCAGGAGACGCTTGATGACATATCTTGACGTCGTAAGCTTTCATATGAAATAACAATTATAGAAATCCGTCTAGTATTTGGAGTTGGCGAACTGTCTGAAGGTTTTACCATATTATTCTAAATATATATCTCAACAGTTCCATCAAAATAGCGTGTCAAAAATAGTGTAAAATACCTATTGCAGGTGATGGAAACTGTTTATTTAGGGCGATAACATTCTGCATTTATGGATCTAAAGACTTTCATGCCGAAATTCGTGAGAAAGTTATACAAAACATTACAACTAGATGAGGTTTATTGAAGGATTTTACAATTTTAAAGGAATCTTTTGTCTTCAAAGAATATGAAATCTTCTATGGTTTTATGGTCTGTTCCCCTAATCTTCATGCAGTATTTAAAATTGAAAAAATAGTGGCTGAGAGCCTCGAAGCAGCGAGGTGGCAGGGTCAGTGCTGAGCAAAGTGGGTGCTGGCCACAAACTCGCCCAGAGGGCGGCGAGAGCGGCTAGTTATAAATAAAAATTGTATTTTGATGTAAAAAGAGTTAAATTTAATAACTTATTTTGTGTATTCAGATTTATAAAAAGAAAGTTATTTTTCAACTTGAGTCACACTTTTATGCTCCTCAAGATATCTGTCAGAAGAGTTTTGTAAAGTTTTATAGCACGTTCTCGTATAATGTGGAAAAATAAATTATGTCTAAACAACGGAAACCCAAGCCACATAATAAGTTTCTTCTAACTATAATATAATTAAAGACATGATAATTTCTGTGTTTTATTGGAAGTCTGCATTCTGCTAAACTGATGTTATATTATTTGATTTGCCGTTTGAAAATGTGGTATTTAACACTGTAATGACGGTTCAGGTGGTGTCGGGCAATCAGATGCTTATCATTGAATGGAGAGGAAAACAGTATCGTTGTTAAAGACAATATATGAAATACACACCAAGCGCTCTGCTCCAGTTTATGAATCTAATACTCTTCTTGCAGGATGAAAAATAACGTGACGTCACACCATAGCGTAATATAACCTGCATTTACATTTCATTGGTAAATCAATCACGTGGTAAATGTCACGGGATATGCTGTCAAACAGTTTCTTAAAATGTACTGTGGCGTAATACTATACCTAGAAAATAAAAGATTCCTTAGTTAAATTGCGACGACTTACTTGGGTTTTAATAACTTGTGGACACTGCTAATTGAAGTAACGCAATGTTAAAACGAAGGAAAGTCCCAAATGCCCATTTTTATTATTTTTTAACTAGTTGACATATTTATAAAACCTATTCTAAGCCTAAAAAGTTAATGGATATGTTACTAGCAATGCATGAAATACGGCATTCTATAGAATACCTAGGCATTTTATGGAATACCGAAAACTTGCCGGCAATGCATGGAACGATTGACATTTCAACCATTTACTAGGCATTCTATAGAATGCAAAATGACAAACCGGCAAAGTATGAAATACATCGTCAATTCAATTTTATAAGAAATAAAATGAAGTGCATTTCAAAATAAAATTATTTCCTTCCTTGATGAAACAAGTAAGTTTATACTTTATTTTGTTTCCTTTAATAAGAAATACATAAGCTTTAATTTTCATTTTTCTTTATGTATTTTGAATAAAGGACTTTTTTAATGGTACTATTTTATTACTTCTTCAAAATAACGTTTCTATTTTTGAAGTATGCACGTCTTTTAAATAATAGCCTTATCATGATCTTTTTCCATATTTTGCCTAAATATCATTTGCCACTCTATAGAATGCCTAGGGAAAGTATATAATAATTCTCATATTTCATACTTTTCTCAAAAATGCCCGGTATTCTATAAAATGCATATGGTATTCAATAGAATGCCGGTGTTTCATACATTGCCAGTAACTGATATAAATAAGAAAATCAATTTCCAGAATTCCAAAAGTATGGTTAATGATTGTAGAAACTAGTTATTTAAAAATTTAATTCCACAATTTTCTACAAAATATTACTATTTTAAGCCGTCATATTTTTTAAATTTTTATTCACATATTTGGCAAGTACACTTCCGCTTTTCTTTACAACCAGACAAAAGGCTTTGTCTAGTTAGTATAGTGTACCCTAATAACACAAGACGCAGTACAATATTGTTACGATATCTTCGCAATATTGTACGGCATTCAGAATACCGGACAACGTCGCAGAGATATCGTGCAATATCTTGCGCTAATTGGGTACTGAATTATGTTAGAAGGGAATTTGAAATAAATCCATTAAAAGAATAACCTCGGGCAAATCACTTATATTTGAAAAAAGCGGAAAAGATTTGAATATATTTAAAGCTTGATAATAAGGAAATTGCATTTAAATGAGAATAAATGCATATTAAACAAGTAATAAAAAATATATATAAGTCAATTCCTACTTAGGTCAACAAAGAAAAATTTTTAAAAAAGAAAAAAATTGAAAAAACTGTATTAACATCAAGTGTCATCCACTACGAGTTTAAAAAAATGTATTTGAAATTGAGTGGATGAATAAAAAGTATTTTATTAACGATTGAAAATTTGAACATGATATATAAATATGTATATATAGGGAGTGTGTGAACTAATAGTAGGAATTGAAAAAGGGTGAATAGAAACACAACATTAATTCCATAAAAAAATGCGAAATTGACTTATATGCAATATTAACATCTTTTTCCAAAGTAGATTTTAAAAAGTATTATGTGGTGACTTAAAATCCTATTTTACTTTATACTGTTGACTCTCGGTTACTGTTTAGTCCATGAAGCATCAACTTGAAAAATGAACATTTCCTTACAAAAAAATGGTTTAAACTGTAAGAATTGGATATGTGCATGGTATGTAGCTGGCTCCAATTATATCAATTCCTTATTACAAATATAAATTTATTTTCCAACATTCAAATACAACAACATTTTCACCCTATGAATCGCGCCTGATCTCCTGTCGACGATTCGAATCATAATAGAAGAAGTTGAAGTAATCGAACGAATCAGTTTCGATTACGATTAAGATTAGTTTCAGATTACGTCGCACTAGATCAGGATCGGCCCATAGGTTACAAGTATTTGTATTCACTACAAAACTAATAAGGAAATTCATTCTATTTCAGATGGTTGGCATATAAAAAAGATGCAAGTTTCATTAAAAAATGGTTTGACCATACAAAAAGGAAGAAAAACAAGTATTTCAGAGAAAATTAATTCTGAATTCAGCAAATGAAGGAAGCGAAATTTCACATCTAATAGAAAACAAGTAAGAAATTAGTGAGAAAAAATTCAGAAATCAGTATTCTGTACATTATAATTCTAAATAAACACCATATTAAGGGTAAAATTTCATGGCCAGAATAATGGTATATGAATTATTCTTCTATTACAATACAATCTAAAACACTGCATTTCTTTTACAGATACTAAGTTAAAGAAGCAGCCGCAAAAGTTAAACTTACTCTGTAAGGATGCTGGACAAAATAAAAGTAAAAAGAATATTCGAAAGCATTTCTTACTATTCTTTTTTATTGAGCACTTTTCAGCAAACGTACTCTATAAATTCCATTGTTCATTTATTTTTCTTTTTTATTCTTGTTGTTTCTGGAAAACAGTATTGTCTTGGTAAAGTTCATATCACAATGTAGAGGATTACGCATTAGAATCAAAACTATAATGTGAATACAAAACTAAAATTAACACACGCAAGAGAAAACACTCATAAATAGTGTCATTTATTCGTTCCTGAAACAATAAATGCGTAATCTCAAAGAGGAATCTCGCCCTGCCTTGTCATTCGGGTATAACTGAATGACTAGGCCGCCGCGACAATAGCGACGGATCTGTGACCTACGACCAAATGGGCTACACCGACCCCGGCGCAGAAAACTTTTGTATAAGATACACCTTATAATTTCAAATGTGGTCAACATAACCGCACACCTATTAATATTCCCCCAGAAAAAGCGAGAAACAGCTGACTTATTTGGCGACTTCTCACCCATGTACTCCTGTTGCTCCCGCCCCCTCCTAGGGAGACAGTAAATATAAAGCACAAACTCCGCCTTGCATTAGGCTGAACGGTAAAATCGGAATGACCGGTCGCCGCAGATAATAATACTGGTACTTATATTATATTACACCACTTGTATCCCCGTGTTTAGAGCCATTGTGTTCATAACACTGATGGGAACTATTTTACGCATAATACTGGTACTATGATATGCGTAAAATACCACCATTACAGTGATACCATTGCACAGAACTCTCCCTCAGAAGGTACGGCCGTCATCGGCGATGGGCCCGTTTGCATATTCCCTTACTTGATTTTGAGTATGGAGGAAAATAGAGCGATTTCATTGGTTAGATCCGCAGCTTCAATTCGCGAAGGGGTGACGTCACAAAACGAGGTTGCCTTTTCTTTCGTCTTTTCAACTCGCGATAAAGATGGTTCTGCCAGAGCATATTCGCATGGATATTACAACTGATAATTTGCCTCCAAATTCTATAAGCTACGCGAGTGCGCGTATGACGTCTCGTAGCAGTGAGCCAATGAAATCGCTCAATTTTCCTCCATACTCAAAATCAAGTAAGGAATTGGAATATGTTGCCCGTTAAACAACCAACACCGCCATCACTTCACCCCCACACAATAACTTCAAGGGAAGCTATAATCAGTATGCTGAGTATGGTAGCTTCTCATTCCCAAACTTAAGGTGCCGACCCCCCCCTCCCCAGGAAGTCTAGTAACAGTAAACATTAATATGCCACATCACAATATACAGAACTACAAATTAAATTTCAAATTGCCAACTTACTATAAATTCAATATTAACTATGAATTTCTTGAATTTAAAAACTTAAAAACGATCCATATTTTAAATGAAAAGGAAGACTAAGCAACTTTTATAAAAACAACTGTTGGAAAAAGTAGAAACGAATCCGGTCTTGCAGACGTTAACAAGGGTCACCTGCAGGCAGGGATTCGAAATATGGGATCTTAAACATAAATGCGTTTAACTCCTTCAGGAAAACTTAAAAGTTCTCATGGAAGTTTATGAAGAAATAAAGGGCTCAACATCACTTTCTTTAGCTTGAAGAGTATTCAAATACATATTTACCCCGAACCTACGTTCCCGTCTTCAAAGTTTTCCTGACAACTACAAAACTTTTTCTTGCTCCCCTCAGATTTCTAAAGCATTTTCACATATGGGAGTTGCTTGCTGCGGGCTACATCTTCCCTCGGATTACAACTATTTATCCAGTGCCTTGAAAAGTGTAAAAGAGGGGTAATACAGTGAAGGGAGGTAAAAAGAGGGGTAAAGAGGGGTAATGCAGTTTCTGTAATTCACATGCTTTGGGTGGGCGACAATGAAAACTGTAAAGAAATATTTGAATAGCTACTGAGAAGTACAAATGTTACTTTTATACAATGTCGCATCAGAAGAGCTGTGCCGAGGTTAATTTGGGACATTTCCTAGCCAACTAAGTATCAGTTTACTAAAATAAGCATTAGTTATTCGAGAATAAAAGGACAAAACTCTTTAGCAAAAGTCCTTGTAACTGAAAAAGTTACCGGCTAACGAGAAAACTAATGAATACCGTCTAACGAGTAAATTACAGATCTTTGAATTATAATTTGCTTTAACACCAGTATTCGGATACAAAAGGAGAAATAACAATAAGATATTTTTCGTTAAAATAAAATATTCATTATCATTGGTGAAAAAATTTTAATTATTAACATTTTTTTGGTGAGGGAATCTTTGAGTGGGCGTCAATGGAAACTGTAAAGAAATATTTGAATAGCTACTGAGAAGTACAAATGCAACTTTTATACAATGTCGCATCAGAATATCTGTGCCAAGATTAATTTGGAACATTTCCTAGCCAACTAAATATCAGTTTACTAAAATAAGCATTAGTTAGTCGAGAATAAAAGGACAAAACTCTTTAGCAAAAGTCTTGTAACTGTAAAAAGTTACCGGCTAACGAGAAAACTAATGAATACCGTCTAACGAGTAAATTACAGATCCTTGAATTATAATCTGCTTTAACACCAGTATTCTGATACAAAAGGAGAAAGAGAGAAATAACAATAAGATATTTTTCGTTAAAATAAAATATTCATTATCATTGGTGAAAAAATTTTGATTATTAACATTTTTTTGGCGAGGAAATCTTGAGGAGAATTGAATCATTAAATGCCCCAATTGAAAGGTGAATTATGTAACTCAGTAAAATAAGACTGCTCGAGTTTTTCATCAATGAAATGAAATATAAAATAGTTACAAAATGTTGTAAGAAATAGGAAGCTAAATTAATCATTTTCTATCGAATTTTTCAAATGACGTGATTAAATTCAAAATCCTCAATGCCAGTCAGTTAATTTTGTAACTTCCATCCAGATTATTTCAGCCTATTACGAAATTCCAACATGAAAGTATATGTCTTTAAGACTTTCAGATATATTTAATTTTATCCCTTTTGTTGTTCGTGAAGAAATAAGGTTGTTACAAAATTGATTTAATTAATCTTCTCTTTCTGTGTTCCTTTTATTCAATTACTGATATCTTAGCTTTCTGTAACATTTTAGTTGATTTTAGCAGATGGCTTTTTGTTTCAGCTGTCGTTAATTTAATTTCGTGTAATTTTCTGATACTATTATTTTAAAATAAATGGTACAAAAGTTTATGTCTTCAATTTTGTTGGAACATGATAGAGTAGCGAAGGAAAAATTTCTTGGTTGCGTAGCTTTAAGAGTAAGGTATGATATTTTACTTCCTTTTCATTGCAATCTATAGCAGTTTATCAAAAGTTTTACTTTATTCTCCAAAAATCAAGAATACTTATTATAACGAAATATTTCTTTTAGGATAGTATATCATCTTATAATGGTTGCAGAAGCTTTACCTCGTACTTTTTAAATGTGTTCAGATGATGAGTACGACACATATGGAGATAGATTAGATTTTCAAAGATTTATATTCAATATAGAAAGCACAAAAAATGGATATTTATACTAAAAGCCTTGACAAAAATTTCAGCATTTAGTACAATATCTTAAGATAAAAAATGGCGTTCTGAGAGAAAATTTAAAATATTCATTAACTATGAAATAAATCGACTTGCTGAACTTAAACTCTAAATATGCTTGGTTTCAATCTATGCCTCAATATGGAACTTCTATATTTTTGGTCTTAAAAATAATTTAACAAAATATTAAGATTCTGCTTTTTTATCATCCATTTCTAGTGGTTGCGAACGATTGCAATCAAATGAAAATTTTGATAAGAGATTCCATTACAAAGCATTTATAATGCAATCTGTTGAGGTGATTTCAATATCACATGAATATACAGGGTGATAATTATATAGCTATATGACAAAAAAACCTTGATAACTTTTGAACCGTTGGCGAGATTCAGTTAAAACTTGGCGGCTGAATGCGGGTATGTTGGCAATTTTTTAGCATGCACACTCTTATTTTTGTTGTTCATTTTTCGTTGAAAATGTCAAAATACAGCGTTTCTAGGCGTATGTTGATAGTCAAGGGCTACTGTTCGAGCAATAACAGCCCGATTGCGGCTCAAAGGAAATTTGCGATAGAGTACAAGCTGAAGACAACCGGTCCAAGTGTTATAACAATCAAAAATGTTATTGAAAATTTCGAGAGAACTGGTAGTGTCGATGTCTCGACACTTCAGCGATTTTTGCAGAATTTTGCTCTTCGTCTGCGCCACGTCATAGCCATTGATGGCAAGCATATTGAACGTGTCATAAACTAAATCCGAATATCTGTAGTTACTTTTAAAATTTGAATACAATTTTTGACTTAGTAGTTTTTGAAAATTTTATTTTTTATTTCATTTAGCTCAATAATTATTATTACCCTGTACTTTATAATGCTAAGCCGTCTAAAATATTACTGCGTGTCTTATGTTGAGCTTTGAGGTGAAATAAATTCTCTTGCTGTAAGATGACTGCAAGCTGGTTAAATACTCATTATATTTTAATTAAATACTGGCTAATATTTTTATAGTTCAGAAACATAAATCATATCTTTCATTACCTTCTCCCGTGATGCATTTCAAATATTTCAATTAAATTATACACAGTACTACTACAATTACCGAGAAACCTTCATTTCAATACACGTATATCAATTGCTATAGTATCGAACAAAGAAAGCATTGGATATTTGCTTTATCTTTGATCAAAGGTGGTCGACATCCAGAGATCCACCAGCGCCACATTAGGCATTCTCTCTAGGGATATCTACGAACACGAATACAGGAATTCCTGTTCACAGGGAACATTAAGGTTTAGCGGGCGAAATCACACAACAAAGGACTGGGATAGAAAGAGATAAGTGCATTCATTTTCTGTTGTAATGGATGCGTCGAGTTTCTTTTACTACATTTAGGGGATAAATGTTTGCTTATTCATGGAAAAAGAGATGCTGTAATGGGTTTTACGTTATTGTTTCGTTGTGCCAGAAAACGTGAAACGAGGCACGAGGGATTTAATATCGAAATGGATTACAGTTTGAAAATTCAATATTTTCCTATGTAAAATATGTGTCGGAGGGATTGCTGTAAATAAGGAGGTCGCTTACAAAATTAGATACTTTTTTTGTTGCAAAGATAATAAATCTCATGAAAAAATTATTGCAGTTAAGAAATAAATATTCATAAAGCTTATTATGTATAAATATACTTAAAACAGAGGCACTATGATAAAGACATCATTATACCTACATATCGTTTTCCAAATATCCTCTCACAATCCACTTGACTAGTCTCCGCATCGGTCACACGCAGATTTATCTGCATTTTCGAGAACAAGCCCCCATCTGCTCTTGTTGTGATGTGGTCAACTCTATTTTAACTGAATATCCTAGTTTTAATTATCATCTTTGAGCATTCTGCCTTTTATACGTTTTAAAAGTTAACACTTAAAAGTCCGATTTTTAAAAAGTTAATTTTAAAATGATTTTTGACTTTCATTTCTTGAATAAAACAAGGGGAAATACATTTAAAAAATTATATTTTGTTTTAAGTATGGTTTATGGCTGTAAAATAGTTTGCT
>BGPR01042282.1:2142-13316 GCA_013235015.1 Araneus ventricosus | reverse complement strand
GATATCATCATTAAAATATCATTGCCATCATTAAGATATCATCATTAGGATATCATTGCCTTCCGCTTCATAACGTCGAAGAAAGTGGAAGAACACTGCAAGCGTATTTCCTTCGTACTCAAAAGTGAATGACCAAAAAATCCGCGTTGAGCACAATCTGCAATAATCTAATTGGTGACGGACAGTGCAATGAGAAATTCCAACAGGTATTCACAACTCCTGTGCTATGTATACGACGCTATACCATGCTATGATAACATTACCATTACCATGCCTTATGTTTCTGTCATTAGTTCCTACGTCTTCGAACAGAGGGCAGCATGCGACTATGGCTGCACGTATGTTGCCGGGGGTTAATACACCACGGATATATGACGATGAATCCCCGTAGACATCAGGCAAAAAAGCACTGTTGAGCGCAAATGAATGTTGGAGTAAGTTTCCAACTGAGGTACCATTTTGTTCTCGTACTATGCAGCTGTTTAACATTGTTGGAACGAAAATGTCACTATAGGAAATTTTGGACCTCAAATGTCTTCTGCGCATACAATGCTCTTGATGCGCTATGTTGCCTATGTTTTGTAAACAAGTGTAGCCAACATCATGAATGATCTAAGTATATAATTTATTTGGGTGCGAAGTCGAAAACATAATTATAGAAAGGAAATTATAGAGAGAACAGAACTCTAAGATTTTGATATTTACTGACTGCCAAATTTTATAATATTTTTCAAATTTTAACATATCACTGTATAATTGCAATACATGGTCTATGTCTGTGAATTCCACAAAAACATTTCTTACTGATGAAATCTCCTCACACTTTTCAACATTCCTCAAAATACACTTTTAATATTATGAAACAGCAGCAGTTAATGACACTATCATCAAAATTATATAAGCATTAGATATTTCCATTCGCTCATCAGAATACATTATTGTAAATTTATCTGAAATATTTATTTCCAGGAAAAGAACAATATATGGTCAAATCCCTCTTAATATGATATCACGACATGAAATAATAATAACCAAGTAATGCCTTTATATTATAAAAATTAAACAAGAATAATCTCCTCTTCAGTTGAAAATAGAAAGGTAGAAATATTCACTACGCCGCACGAATTTCATGATAATTGCAAAAAATATTTTCTACCTCATGATAAATAGTACATGCGATAGAATAATCGATAGAATTATTCGGAGGATGAAGAAACAGTTATCGTCGATTTTTTGGAAGAAAAAAAATTTCTTCAAAATATTTGCTACATAATATTAAACAAAATAATGATTAACTGTACATCAGACTTTAGTCTAGGTTATATAATATCAACAATATATTTTGTACGATCTCCTGCAAATTGTTGAGAGCTATCTTTTATTAATTTATCATAAGAGATATAACCCGATACAGGTTTAGAGATAACCGATAGACAGTTGAAAAGATATTTAAGGGTGAAAAATTTTATCAACATTCTGATAAATTTCCAATCAGCACAAAATGCATTCTCTTATTGACTCTTAAAGGGAAAAAAACATCCATAAATATTTCTGATATCAAAAGATTTGCGATTATTAAGTTTTTGTAATTGATTTCAAGAATATTATCACTTATAAAATTGGCTATATGTAATAACAATAGCTTTATTCCTTATAGCGGGTTAATTCTGTAACTCTAGACAAAATCAGCTAATTCGTTTCCCATCTCCGGAAAGAATTATCTAGAAATCTATGTTGATGTTGTCTGGCTATTGTTTTTGCTGATAGCAACTGGCCTAAAAAAGCATTTGGCTCCAGATGGCTTTAGTAAGCAAGGGAGGGAATACTTAATGCTTTTTTGGATAATTGCTGCCTTTTCCGGATATATGAAACCACAATGCATTTAACCAGAGAGAACGCGCGCCTCCTTAGCAAACGCTAAGACGCGCGGGGGCCATAGAAAGACCCCGAACTAAAATTCAAACCTTCGCTGATAAAATCGTTAT
Organism: Araneus ventricosus; assembly: GCA_013235015.1. NCBI lineage: Eukaryota > Metazoa > Arthropoda > Arachnida > Araneae > Araneidae > Araneus > Araneus ventricosus. The sequence goes on along the minus strand of BGPR01042282.1, from coordinate 11,331 downwards.
ATTTTTAGTTGTAAAAATAACGTTTTTGACTTTTAGACATTTAGAATACAGTGCTTAACACAAATGAAATCCACTCCATTATTATTCACTAATAAAAGCATGGATTTGTTGAGGTTCATTTTTCGCGCATCTCTTTCACGTGAAAAGTGTGGTGCGCATCTCTCGATAAGTTTATTTGTTTACTCTACAAATAAATGTATCGTTTTACAGTTGATGAGCAACTCACAACTCTTCACAGGGCGTTTCATATCTCTCTCTGGTCCTTTTGTTCCAGGTAAGCGCGACACAATATTATGACAAGGAATATTTTGCTTAAATTTTGTTTTTTTCTACTCAGTGCCAACTTTTGTTGGAAAAAATTCCAAGTTATTCACATATTTATCTCCAGAATCTTAGTCCTCTTCCGATTCCGTATCATGTTCGCAGAAACTTTCATAATTTGAAAAAATCTCTTCTAAAACATCCTCAGGTCCATTGTCTTCATTGTCAAAGTCTGGATCTTCATCAGTTTCAACTTCAGCAAGAAGTTTACGTAAACGCTCCATTTCTTTTTCTTACGGAGTCGGCATTGTGAGAAACAGTTAAATACTTCAGTTCGGCAAGAAAAATAACGAACTTACAGAATCAGCTACGTTTAATAACTAGTGTGTGGAACAAACGTAAAGACGCGCACCCCAGTAACTGACAAAACGTGTATTAGGGGACGAAAAATTACGGAAATACTTTCTAAATGCTCAGAAAATGCAGAGGGGGTGACTACCTCAGCTACTGATAAGAAAGGGATGAACAGGTGGCTAGTTTTCTAGGAGTCTGAGTTTTCAGAGGTCTTCTACACATCCTCCCGGGTTAACATCTTCAAATAAAAAAATAGGAAACCATTATGCACATGAAATTATAATTATATTCAATTCCTCCAAGCATTTCAATAAAATCAGATTCGTGTTTTACTGACAATATACTATATAATTTATTTCTTTTTTCCCTATTTTTCCCCTATTAAAAGGTATTTCTGATTTCCAGTTATTTTCAACACTTTTTGGAGACTGCTGCATATCTTAAAATTATTTAAATGTTTTTGAAAATTTAGCATCGTTTAAAAACATAATTTTAAGAGATAAACGACCTGAAGTCTAATTTAAAAATTTTCAAATTATGTTTTTCACTTCCCATACCACAAATAGCGCATGAGTTTAATTTCGAAACTCGCAGCATTTTGAAATCTATAATACAGCTCCTTTTGAAGTGGCAGAACTCAATAAGATAGTATAAATTATTTTTACGCAATGTATTTTTCGTAAAGAAGATTTCTGTAGTTATGAGAAGGAATACCAAGAGGCAGTTCTTACTGTTTGACTCTTAAGATTTTTCTAAAATAAAGAAAAAGAATTCTAAGACCCGAGGTCCTTTACAGAAACATTTTTTTTACAGTTCTTTGAAAGATAAATTTTTAAAGTATCAGCTTACTAGCATGAAAGATTTTGATATCGACTCCATTTCAATTTCTTTAACAAATTCAAAATTTTGAATGCTTCTCCACAATATTGCAAGCTAATTTCCGAATACCACTAACACGATGACGTGAAGTGTTACTCTGTAGTGCCTATGTTACATATTCACGTTGTTGCCGATTCGGTGCTACGATTCAGCGCCTTAAGCTACAGTAATGTGGTGATGTTAGTGCGACTTGGGAGTTAATTTCATGTCTTAGGTGACAACTCTATTCCACATGATTCCTCGCTTAACGCCGTAATGGTATGTTGACATTATTTGCGATTTATATTGACCAAATGGTGACAGATAAATTACGTTTGCTACTTATTATCGTTTTTCAGTATAATAATAAATATCCCTTTCCTTTTCTAATAGGAAAATACATTATTAAATAATAGAGTCTCGTTAATGGAAATTAAATTAAACTTCATCCCGTTTTAACTGATTTAGGTTCTTAATTATTACAAATCCTAAATCGTGAAATGAAAATAAATGTTTTCACTACCATGTGGTCTTATAATAAGGTGGTGCTTTTAAAACAACAAGATCAGTCAGACACGTGAGTCTCGGATGGCCGTACAATTATGGTTGGGAGGCCCAAAACTGATTAAACCGCTGAGGCAATAGGATCTATTATAATTATATCGTTTACTCTTTAGCATATTTTTCGTGGTTTAATTTATAGGTTCATTATTATCAATAAGACTTCTTTGAAAAAAATCAAAAAGATGTAGAACTTTTACAGGGACAGAAAGAAAAATAGTTTTTCTTTCAATGGATGGGATTGAAAATTGCTATATGATGTTAGTGATATTATATTGACTCTTAAAGATAAACTAAATGCTCTTGAAGCAATCTTTAAAAACTAAGAAGAGCAAAAGAAAGCCTCAGGTAAGGACATGAATTGCCAAAATATATCAGCTGTAAAACAGCGATCTGGAACCTACAATAGCAAACTGAAAACGTTTTTATTTTATGAATTCTTTTTAAGAGTTGAGACTATTTTATTAACATAGGCCTAAACTGTTATGGTTTAACTATTCCTGGTTATATAATATCTATTTTTATCTCAAAATAAAGTACTTCCTGAAAGATAGAGTTCAGGTAAAGTCCGTCAAAAAAGTATCCGAACTCCTCTTATAGCTAGTAATATGCAAATGTGAAACTTCGGCAAAATATATCATTTGTTTTGGTATTGTGTCCTCTGTAAATACATGTAAATCACATTTGCGTAATAAGGCCCACTTTATATATATATTTATATTTTCATATTATCTTCAGGCTTTCCAATAAGAACAATCAGCTTTTCTTCACTTAAATGATTTCTCAAATTGAAAATCATCTGAATATAAAACTTTAAATAATTTGACATTCGCAATTGGAGATATCGAAGAAAACTGGAATGGGGAGTTGTCTGAATGTACAAAACGTAGAAAATAAGTCATTCTTGTAGTTCGTTTTACACTTCATTAATCGATTCAATAATTAAACACTTGGCTTTTTAGCAGTCCTTAAAAACTTTTGCGGGGAAACATGTAATCCAAAAATTTGTCAAAATATAATTCCGAAATTAAACATTTCGATGTCATGTTCATTTCTGGAATAAAAACTAAGAAGAAAAAACAAACAAAAAATTAATATTTATAAAAGCTCTTTATATTTATTTTCCTATGCATAAATAAACCTTGTATACACAAATTTGAACATTGTTTCTTATTCTCTATTTGAAAAAAACAAATTTATTAAGACCTATGAGTTGGTATTACCTTGTATCTTTCTTTATATGTTTAACGATCAAACGAAACAATCGAATGACCTGAAGAAAGTAAATAATCAATGTGAAATAAAAATATTTCACCAAATTTTTTTACAGGAGCTGACGAAAAATTAATAAGAAAAAAGTTTTAAAAGATTTCTTTAACATGAATATTTTTTTTTCAAAAAGTTTTCACCTAACGAAATTAATATAAGTTCGTGTTCCATTTACATGCAACTGCTGTCTCAGTAGAAAGTCTCCGCAAATAAGAAAACAGAAATAAACATCTTTACATTTCTATTTCCTTCTTAAAGTTGACTCTATATTAAAATGCTCTTCTAGTCCATTCATATATTTATTATTATGCTTTATTCTTTCATATTTTTACTTAAACATACTTTTAAAAATGTATTCATTCGTACTGCATTTTAAAAAAACTTTTATATTAATATTAAATAAATCAAGGATTCCTAAGAACGTACTTGAATCCTAATTAGTTCGCATCTTTCCTCTTATCTTAAGGATAAAATAATTTCGTCCGAGTGCTGGACAAAAGGAAATTATTTGCTGAATCTATAGCTCTCTTATGCTACTTTTATATTAAAATTATTTTGTAAAGAAAAATATATTATTTTTCTCTTACTCTCTTTATATATATATAATATATTTTTCTTTAATGCTATATTAATTTCTAATTATTAATTGAGTGTAACATACATATAGTCTATTTTTATTCCGCGATATTTTTCTGTCAGCAATTCCATGTGTTAAATGCTATCTTCGGAATTACTGAACTGAAATGAATGAAAGGAATTGCTTCAAGGATTTATGTGTTTCTATTCAATAATGTTTCCTCCGGTTTCGGCTCGAAAGTTCAGGAATTCGTCTGTCCGTAAATTTATTCGTTACTCTGTCACGACCAAACGCTTTATTCGATTTTCTTCAAATTTGGCATAAAATTTCCTTGAGACCCTAAAAATCGATGTAGATTTTTTTATGTTCTTATTCTGTTTCAGGATGGTGGCCGTTTTAATGATTTCAAAGCTCTGGTGAGTTTGTCATCATTAAAAGATTAAAGATTTTAACGCTGATAAATGCAGACATTTAATTTTAATTTTGTTAGGACAATTGTTTGCAAAGATTTGTGTTCGTAATCAGCTTATAAAGAAAGAAATAAGAACATAGTTCCAAGTTGAGAGTTGCTTTTTCTTGTTTAGTTACATCTTATCTTTTTCACTTTTCTTGAAAGTATGTTTTCAAAGATTCTAGTCAAACTGTTCATCTTGTAAAAATTAGAACACTACCTCCACTCTCGAGTGTAAAATGTTCCAGTACATTTTCAATGCAAATTTATTAATCAGTTAATGTATCTGTCTTGTAAATAAAGGGACTAAAATGTATGCTTAACTCTTTAATACCGAGGGGACTTTTTCTTCTAGTCCCTTTAAAACCGGACCTGTTTGGGATGATTCGACATGAATTGAACTCTCCCCACCTCGGTGGTCATTTACTCCACCCCACCTTCCCTTAAGGCCCACGGAAATGGGCTGTGGTTGGCAAGGATAATTGGACCCCCTACCGCGCTTATCTCCTAAGCGATCTCAGAACCTCACCTCCCCTCAAAAGGAGCCAACCGCCTCAGATCGGCCTTCATCGCTGTTAAGAGGAAATTTTTAGACCACCCGGGACCGCCTCGCTCTGTGAGAGAGGGTTAATATAGTTGCGCAATACATGCAATGAATTGATTGGTTTAAGATTGTAAATCGGATTCACCTACAGTGGATTCCTTCTCATGCCAACATCCAAGATAACGAGATCGCAGATGCACTTGCTAAAGCAGGTGCTGATGATGCTTCAGTTCCTTCTGCACCTCTCACCTACTTGGAGCTGTTCTCTAGAGCTAAAAGCAAAAATAAAACTATCTGACTCATTCCACCTGTGCATCACATCATTGATGCACATCAGGGTTCTCGACCAGGTGGCTGTCTATCAATTGGCTGCAGCAGACGAGACCAAACAACTCTTACTCGCTTCCTTAGTGGGCACATCAGAAGTTTGCCTTTCTCTGATAAATCTAAGTGTTTTGAGATCTGCCCAAAATGTACTGCAGAACAGGCCACACCTGATCATATTCTTGCATGCCTGGGGCTTTCCAAACAGGATCTTGTTTCTAATCCTCTATTGACTTTGGATTTCTTTAGGGTGCACAGGCTCATGGACCTGATATAGCTCTGCTGATCTTCGGGGATCATCATCAACAACAACAAGATTGTAAATACAGCTTTGTAAGATAGTGTATATATGGGGGCAAAGAAGGTACCCCCTCTAAAGACAAATTATAATGTCTGATGTCCCTGGGAGCCATATTGCCTTCAAAATGAATGACAGAATTGGATAATTTTTTAAATACTGAGATGAGGAACATATATTAAGTGGAAAGGGGGCACAGTTCACAGAATTACTAGTAAGATACATGTTAAATAATTAATGAAAATTATAGGGCATACTTAACATCAGAAAAAATATTTAGTTTTCATTTCATGAGAAATGAATTGACATTTTTTTTTATTTTTGCTATGTAGTAATTTAATGTAATGGAAGAATTAAGGGATTCTGAAGTTAGCTGTTACGCGGGTCAAGTTGATATATTCGAATTTTAAAATAACCACAGGCAGAAACTCTTTTTCTATCACGTCAGATGGTAGCCCTCAATCGTATGTCTTGATAACAAAACAATGGAGTTCATACAGTCAATGTCGGAGAGAATTCTTATAATAATGTTGGTTTTGTGTTTATTAGTAATTTTCCTCTTAAATTTTAATTTTTTATTTGCGACGGAAACTTTAGAGATAAATGTTTAACGTCTACACCACATGAAAGACTAGATTTCAGGTAAATGATATTATATTTAAACCTCCTATGCAAGTTTAATATTCACTCATACTTATCAAGATATAAAATATCGTCACATGGGGCTACTTGTTGCAATTCCGTTCGAATTATTTGTTACAGTGTAACAACTTGCCTGGAGTAAGTTTTAATGTTAAGAAATGCATTTTCTTTTAAAATTGTTATGAGAATCCATGAAAACAGATGTATGGTTGTACAACGCCCAAGGAAACATATCTGGAGGCAGCGGAAGTAGTGATGACTAGTTGTTAGGCGATTGGTAAATATGCAATTAATTTCATGACACTCTAAATATGCTTCGGTAAAATGAAAACTGCTATCGGTGGTAAGTTGTATTTCCAATCAAGTTCATTTTATAATTTAATTAATTTAAGTAATTAAATGGAATTGATTAAATATAATTAAATAAAAAATTAATGAATATAAATAAATTTTATTAATTTTTAAATATTTTCTTGGAGAAGCTGCACACAAGTTACAAGCCTTTTTTTTGTTTAACGTCCAGAATCAAATGTGCCTAGCGTTGTTTATATAAAAAAACACCTCGACAGGTCTTCACAGATAAACAGCAGACGGAACTTCAACAGTTCTACGAAACTGTACTACGGCCTTCCTACTAAGGAAGTTAAATCATTGGTGCATCAGTAAGCTATCAAAAATGAAATAAAAATCACAGTAGGTTGGAGAAAATGTGTGTTTCTAGTGACTGGCTACCAGCTTTTCTAAAGTGTAAGAAGTCTCTTTCTTTCTGCACTTATCAAGTGACAAGATAGACTATTCACGAGCTTCCATAGGAACAATGTTGTAACCGTCTTCACCAATTTTGCCAGTGTCCACGACAAATAAGGGAGCCGTTCTGGCTCCGAGTTCGGGGGTATGCGTGGTGATAAAGATAAACTGTCCACGGCAGATTCAAATTCTAGTGTCAAGATATCTACAGCGTTGACGAGATAGGAGTAATAACTGTTCAAGAAGTCAACTAAGATAATTGCCAGAAAAGGTACAAAACAGATTGGGACCATGACATCTGTCGAGGGCGGCATTTTGGTAACCATAGCCCTTGCTATTGTTGATAATGGCGACTCAGTTCCTCACTTTTGTCTCTCCTTTCAAATGCACCTCAAAGAAGGGCAGGGTCAGCAAATAAATTTATATATCCGGGTAGGATTTTCGAAGATTCTTGAGACATTTTTATGAAAGAAACCAATATCACCAAACAAAGGCCTGCCCTGTTATTTAATTGTGACTGCACTTTGATATGATTGGTGAAATTTTATTTCTCCCAGTCTAATTTAATAATGGCTGGTTGAGTTATTGTAACATCAAATTATAATCTTATATGTCATTTGCCACCTGTGTTAATAGGTGTCGTATGTGTAATTGATGTATCTTCTCCCAGCCTGGTTGGTTGAACCATGTAATTATTTTAAGAATTTGGATGTTTTAATTTCGACCAGTGTTCGTGTTGCAGTATGTAACAATTTTTTCTGATTTTAATAAATGTGCACGAGGTTGGTGGTGACGGGCCTGGGGTGTCTCGGGGTCTCCAGGCCAGCTGCTGTTGGCTCCCCTTCACTCTGGACTGTTTCAAGCCTTAACCCTTTGAACGGCAAAAATATTTCAGCTGGATGCTTTGAAAACGGCCTCTCTGTAGCTAAATGCTGAACGCAAATGTTTCGGAGCCGGTTTTCGAGTAATAAACAGAGAGCAACTTTCTACGCCGAAGCCGGTTTAAGAGTAATAATCGAAGAACGACTTTCTGCAACGGAGCCGGTTTTAGAATAGTCATCAGAGAGCGACTTTCTACGTTCCAGCCGATTGAAGGGTTAAGCTAATTTTGCAAGCTGGTTAGGAGTGGGTTGTGTAGTGCAGTGTCGAGGCCTGTCCTAATTATTCTAGAAAATCATCAGTCTCATTTCGACTTACTATCATTGGATTTGGCCAAAGAAAACGGAGTGACTCTTTTGTCTTTCCAAATTCTATATTTGTAAAATCCGTAATTCAGTCTTATCTGAATTACAGATCTGATTATGATGATAACTCGTTAAAATAACTTATGAAATTAAGTGAATTTATGGAGGAAAGGAGAATATCAGCCCTTCAAAATTCTAAAGAGATTATAAAATATTAGCATACCAAAAAATAAAGATATTATATTTGCTTTTAGTGATTAACATATTTTATGTAACAATTTATCCCATCTAATATAACAACATACCCTATTGTCGGGTAAGTTGTTACAATGTATATGCATGTATAAAACTTTTAATATCTTTAAATTATCGTTATCTAATCGTTTTTAAAAAATATGTTATGGATCTTAAATGATTAGAGTAAATTTTAAAGTGTGTTTCGTAAAAATACTATGAATAATTTCTTTAATTTTTTTTTAAAATATTGTAACAGCTATCCCCGGTCTCCCCTATTGTAATCGGCCAATTATCATACATACAAAAATTGAAAACACTGTAATCTTCATTAGAAGTATGGGGCCTGGAATTCAGCTGCTCATAATTCATTACCTATTTCTTTGAAATGTAGCAATGTATATGTATTAGATTTAATTTAAAAGTTATAATTACAATTCGCATTTCAAATTGGGTGTTGCCATCTGAAAAACTCGAGTTAGTATGAATTTTATTATGAGACCATTTTTCTAAGACGGCAGAAACTTTTTGCTTTAATGTGTGATAAATAGCTCCTGATAAACTAGAGTGTTCGGATACTTTTTGGACGGTCTGCCAGGAGTATTGAAGCACAGAACGTTATCTCTTTTTCGTTCACTTATCTGGCGTCGGCAATGCAGGTTATATTGGAAAACTGAGACTCATTTAGTTTCAACATATCTTCACACTACAATAGTCAGATTTCGCTGTGACTATGGGTTAACCCTCTGATTCCTAAGATCATTGGAATAGAATGACCTCAAAATACGGGAACGTCTGAGCTTCTCTTTCAAAGGTAAGGGAATTTCACGGGGGGGGGGCCCCCCCTCAAAAACCACAATGATAGCTGGCATGGGCTGAAGTCTA
>BGPR01042281.1:0-13316 GCA_013235015.1 Araneus ventricosus | reverse complement strand
GATTCCAACTCGAATTCAAACGGAAACCAGCGGGAGTAATCTAATACTACCAGTAACGTGGGGTGGGTAAACATGCAGTCGGTAGGTAAATATTTTTGGGATATTTACCCAATGCCTGGTTATTTTGACAAAAAAATATGAATTGTGATTTACAATGAAACATATAAAATTTATGAATTCCCCCAAATTTAATATTTTGAAAAAGAAAAATAAATGCGTATGTTCGCAATTTTTACGCGCGCTGAGGTACCACAACTTTATTTAACTTTTTTCAGTACGAAATCTTACTATAGATATCGCACAGGATTTCAGCATACCTCTGGTTAATCACAGGCGTCCATCTGGAGAATATCAGAAGGAAGTTTCGTTTTAGGGGGTTGCCATAATTTCCGAAGCGCGTGTTTTCCGCTCGCTTCAATTTCCTTCGTAGACCGCCAAGGTCAAAAGCCAACAAAACTAACTTGAGTAAAATAAGCGAAACGCTCGCCAACACACAGTCGCAATGTTCATTTTGAACCTAATATGCAATTTGAACACTTTTTTCCAAACGTATTGAAACGAAAATTGGACTCAAATCTGCAATTAAGGTTAGAAGGGCACATACCAAATTTCATATATCTAAATCATTATCTTAAAGAGTTATTGTGTTTATACAGACAAGTTTATGATTATACAGACCGACAGACAGTCAACCCTTGACAGATTTGACCCAAAATTTTATACGGACCTACATTGATGATGGCAAAACTGTATACCAAATTTTATCCATATAGCTTCATTCAAGATTTTGAGTTATAGTGTTCACATAAACGCCGACAGACGGATTTTTAATCCGCAGACGGATTTTGTCCAAAATTTGATAGAAACCTACAAATTATGTGTCAAGATCACATACCAAATTTCATCCCCGTATCTCTAATAGTTTTCGAATTATCGTGTTCACAGACAGACACGATTCCAAAATTGTGTTTTTCGGACTCGGGGAAGTCTAAAACGTGGAGATTCGTCAAAATCTCGAGTTCGAATTTTATGACGATTACAATACTTTCTCTTTGTATACTTCCTATACGAGAAAGTAAAAATGTTAAATGTTCAGATTGATGCCTAGTAACTAAATTTGAAATTTCAGCCAGTTACAGTTAAACAAAACGAGGTAAAAAAAATGGAGATATATTTTCCGTTCTTCATTCTTCGCTGAATGCTGATTGAAAATATGAATGAAACTTTTGCTAACCATTTATCACAATTTCCGAAGAAACTATCCATCCCGTCTGTATGAATCAGGCATAACTTGAGAAACCATTAGAAACCTTACAGTGATAACTGATTCGTAACTATGTTCCCTTATCTCCCTCCCCACAGAGACACAAATTTGTGTCTCAGTGTTGTGGGAGTTCTAAACGAGCTTTTAATTTCGTGTTTAGTTGTTTTGTTTAGGAAATCTCTGAAACATAATATTAATTGTTTCTTTTTGTCTCAGCTTGAAGTTTCCGGGTTGTAAAAATGAATGTATCCTTAAGATTTTTCCACACTTTGCTAAAACAATTTCAATTTTTAAGAATCTTGGTTTTCCTTAATTTTGTGCCCCCCTGGCAACAGCGCTCAGGGTACGCGCCCTACCTGCCCCACCCTAGTTACGCCACTGCAAACAGCGGCGCGTTCAAACGCCCTCTACAAGAGAAGTACTGTAGGCGGTCATAATAGGCTTAGTGATACATTCCATGGTTCGAATCCCACTTCTGACACCACTTTTGTAGGCGGTTATAGTAGGCTTAGTGATACATTTCACAAAAGAATACACAGTAACTTTAACTAACTACTATATTATGCAGAATTAAGTTTACATTTTGAAGAATCATTATTTACAGTTAAAAGTATTTACAAATGAAATAGTTCGTCGTTAAATAGGCTTTTGGATGGTCCATCGTCGTCTTTAGTCTTTGTCAGGAAAAAACCCAACGTCGTTTGGTTTATGCGTCTTCTACCGCGGCGTCGTCTCTTCTGTTCTCGGCAGCTTGATTCTCTGACGTCACTGGCGATAGCAGCGCCATCTACAGGTACTCGGCTGCGGCTGGTGGTCCACAGTACTGTCTGTTTTCCATATACGGAAACGCTCCGCGTTTTGCGCATGTGCCGGCCAGCGTCGATTTTACCAAAATAGGGGTGAGATGAAAGATGGATGAGGATATGGATATTTTTTACTAAGCAATATATAGAAACAATACACAAGTTTCGAATTGAAACAGATTAGCACGATTCAAAAAGAAAATGAATATCAACTTCGCAAAAGAATAACTAAAAGAAACAAGTGCCTAACAAAGAACTACAGAAAAATGCTCTTCTTGCGCTGTGGATAACCCTTCTGAGGAGTAAAATCGTCCAAAAGTGATGGGCACGGTCTTCTGATACAAACAGTAAGTTCAAGTAAGTTTATGAATGTTATCAATTTCAAATTAATATTCTTTAAATTGATTCACAAATAAATTATCCAGATGCAATCAGGAAATATCAATATCTAAATCCGAACGCTTGATTTGCTTTACTTAAATATTTGGATTAGTAAAAATTAAATACCATTTTAATTAATTATTACAATTACTAATTAATAGTATCGATCTCTAAACCTTAAAAATTACGTCGATGATCGTTCTGTAAAGAAATATCTTCGAAGTATCGCTTACAATATGCAACTTTAAATATGCCATTTGAATGTATGCACATAATAGGTTTGTTTTTTAATAAAATAAATTCCCTAAATCCTTATTTCAATCTTTGACTATAATTTCAGCTTCTAAAAAATTATTTTAGTACTGACATGATTTTAATGATTTAGTAATTAAAAATATCAATTAGAAATATGTTATGTTTACTTAAATTGGTATTTAATTAAGAAAAATTGAGCTCAATTAAATACAATTACTATACCTTACTTAATATGATGGATTTTGATATTGATTTGTCGGGATTCTGGCTCGTCGATAGGGATGGAGGTTATTGCGAAAATAACCGGTTTTCTGTTATTCAGGTTTTTTTCACCTCCGGTTTGACTTAGCGGTTGTAATCGCTCAAAATAACCGGTTTTTTAAAAATAAGAAACAAGCGACAAAATTTTTTATTAATATTGTTTTGACAGGAAATCAATCCATTGGTCAATATTTATCTGTTCATAAAGAATTTTTCAGTCATCCGCCAACCAACAGACGCCTCGAGGAATCGGTTGTCTTTGATTGGTTTCGAATGATGAAATTCAAAGCTTCATAACTTGGTAAATTTTAGTCTAAATCGAACCTATCTTCCGATCCGGGTTTTTTCACCCGATTATTGGATTCAAAAAAATAACCGGTTATAACGGGAACAAAAATATAACCCAACCGAAAAAACCTGTTTTCGGTTAAAACCGGGCGGTTTTTCCCATCTTTGTCGAGATTACTACCCAAACACCATAAATAAGACCATTTTCGCATCAAATGGCGTATATTTATCACAAAGAGTTACAATTTGAAAATACAGTGGAATCTCCCTATAACGAAATCGCTTGGTTCCAGTTGAAAAATTCGCTATAGAGAAAATTTCGTTATACGGAGATTAGAGATTTTTGCAGTTATTTAAGTAAAGGTTACAAGCCTTTTAGTATGTGCGATAAGTTCAAAAATATTTAATTATGACTTTCAATTAAAAATGAAGTAATATTTATTATAAATTTGTTAAAATTATACTAATTTTTATTGTATAAACAAAATGCTCAAAAGTGAAGACAAGTCACCAATTTAGAGAATAATATGTACTAGTATGGATAAACATAAAATGCGTATTCTCACATCCATTTGCTGTTTCCACCCCGATTCTTGGAATCTTGACCCGTAGAAATGTTGCTCCCTCTGTAGAAACCCAGGTCCCCACAACTGCATTACTCTCCACATTATTCTATTGTTATGTGTTATCACTGGAATGAACAATGCGAGTGGTTCCAGAAACAGGCACGTGTGAGCGATTTGTTTGCACAGAAATTAGCAACTTTCTTCAAAAATGACAAAAATCGAAAAGATAAAGGTCTGAAAAAATTCGTTATAGGGAGAAATTCGCTGTAGGGAGACTTCGTTGTAGGAAGACTCTACTGTATATTTTATTTAAACGAATAGTATTGGTATAAACAATTTTTTCGTGAGAAAAATTCCGAGTTCATATGTCAAAATGAATGTTATATAATTGAAAAGAATTTTAAGTGTTTATGTGAAAATGAAAATTAAACAAGACACACACATAATAAAAATTCTTTATGACAACTGTTTATAGAGATTTTGAAATTAGAAACACAACCAAATCAGATATTTTGACAACAATTTCATTCATAAAGTTGTGGCAATGTTTTGTTTCATAACGTGGTACGTTGTTCCGTCGTTTGTCCCCAGAAAGGATACCAATTTCATACCACTTTGTTCAAGTTACTTTTTTGGGTATTTAAAAATTGAAAACATCGCATTATAGAAATATACAAATAATCGATTTGTAATTTTAAAAAACAACATTTATACTACTCCGACTGTTTACATGATCAACTAGGTGAAATATTCTAGCACCATGTAGGAATTTGGAGCAATCACGATTACAAAATTAAAAAATACCATTTCATCTTGGTGGGAAAAATGAAAGAAATATTAAGTAACCATTTCTTTGATATTTACAGTTTTTAGAGCGTTTCGTTTCCCTGAATTTAGAGAGCATCTCAAATTTCTTACAATGTTTGTAAGAATGCTAAAAGGATTTGACTGAATAAGTTTCTTCTTATTCACAATTATATTCGAAAGAATGAAAGCTAATAACTCTGGTATTGAGACTTCAGTCGGAATAAATAGTTCGCAAGGATTGTCAAGTCACTTCAGATTTACGAAAACTTTTCGAAATCCACTAATTTAAGTCCTTTTCATTCAAATGCTCATATAACACATTTTCTTTAATCCAAAAATAAATAAATCAGTATCTGACATTCCTTAGTTGGAAAATTACAGATTTTTAAAAATTAAATGTTCTCTCATAGCAAAAGCAGGATGTTCCTCAGCTTTTTTCAGTTCTTCTTGAATATAATTTTCTGGAAAATTTAACAAATTCACTCACGACTTATTCAACAGTATCTGCCATTGTCCAAAGTGCATTAACCATTCAGTTTCACGTTTAAATTCCATTTATCAATGGATATATTTGTGCTTCACACTCCAAGCTTAACAGCATTTTTAGTGTTTTCATGGATGTAGCTGAAATATTCTTTCCAAGAGACTGAATAAAATATTTGAAGTTTAATGTCTATTTACTTTATAACCAAGGTCAGCGGCCGTTTTGAGCTTCTTATGCAGCCTTACCACTTATTTACAATTTGCACTGAAATAATATACTTGCCTGTAATATAATAATAAATACAGAACAATAATCTTTAAGATTTTGCTCGTGCGGCCTTTTGCCCTGCTGACGAAACTTAATGAGGCCTTTCAGTGCAAAAAGCTTCCACACCCCTGACCAAGGATTTTCTGTTCAAATGTTTTGCATATCTTCACGACTTTAGATGATTCACGAATCACCTAATAGTATTATTAACTAAAATCCAGCTGAAAAACCTAGAAGGCATTTTCTTTTCTGTTCAACAGTTCCACTTAAAGAAATCAGAAAAAGAAAATCAACTTTAATTTTTCTCCTCCATCCCACACTGAATTAGCTGAAATTTAAAACACAGTTTAAAGTAATTAAATTCTTTTCTTTTAATTTACTTAAAACGTCTTATTTGCATACTTAGATGCCCTTTTTGAATCACAATTCTGTCTCTTCCAGTTTCTTATATTGGCATTCTTTCAAAAATTATGAATTGGCAGCGATATGAGTCTGAGGACACTGATAAGATTCTGAAGGCATGGGACTTGGTTTAGTTTGAGCTTTTGAATACCAACATCATTACAACTTTGCATATTTTCTTTTGATTTTTTTTTGTCGCCGAGTTTAGCACTGAATAAAGACATTACTCAGCTTTTCATATAGCAAAGGCTTGTTTGAAGCCACAGCTCTGAAAGCATCCCTGTACCAAACACGCAAAGTTTTGTTCCATGAGACCCTATTCATTACACGTACCATTCTTTCAAATCCTTCCCGCCCTTCTTCTTTTTGGGCGTTTTTTCAGGATGGCTCTTGCTGAGTCCGTTAACAGGTGGCAAAGGCCCGTTCAGAAACGCTGGACTTGCAGCGATAGCACCGAACTGCGCCCCGAACTGGTAGTTCTTACTTTCGTCCACTTTGTAAGAACCTTCTGTTCTATTCCTAAGCTTGTAGACGATGAGGGCGATGAGCACGATCGCGATGAGGGCGCCGGCGATGACACCGATGACCAGCGCCGTGTTGTCCGCAGAACTTCGAGTTCTTTGGGTTGGTCTCTGGTAGTCCTTGCCATTGGGCAGCAGTCCCGGGATAGGAACCTCGTACACCACAGCTGGCACTCTGGTGGTTTTAGCGTAAGGGGGCTGATCTGGAGGCAGGTTGCTGTGAGACACTATCATGATGGGCGGAATGGTGGGTATGGAAGACATGGGACCGCGCTCTGGAGACAGGGGATGGATGGTGGGGATGGTGAGCAAGATGTCTTCTGGTCGGCCCACCTCGCCTTCGGAGATGCCCGACCCGATGTCGATGCTGCAGTCGTCGTCGTCCTCACAGGCCTCGCTGGGATTCGGTTGAGCAGAGTCTTCGGGGGTCGGCGACACAAATTCTGGAGTTATAAGTTCCTCATCTGAAAAGATGTATTCATTCGGTTAGAGTCAGCAAGGGTACAGATGTATGAAATAAATGATTATATGGAATAAAATTTTTTGTTAAGATTCTTTTTGATTCTCTACTTAATGAAAGATTTCACTTGTACTTTCAGCAAGATAGTTTATTCGAACTTTATTTCACTACCTTCTTTTCATGGACTTCGAAATTTTTGTTAGGAACGAATATTAATTCACTGTCAAAAACATGGAATTTATACACCTTCCTTTTTAAAAGCAATTATGAAGAAAAATTGTGCGTGTTCCAATCCAGTTTAACCAAAGTTTACTTGTTTATGCAACAAAACATCAAATAGCAAGAGGATTTTTAAAATGAAGGTTTATAAAATTTGTTAATTAATTTGTGGAGCAATGAAGATTTTAATTTTTGTTATTTCTTTAGAAAATGTTTAGACCAATTCTAAACCGTTTTAGAGAATTTCATTTAGAAGAAAATAACTACACAGGAAGAAATTCTCTACTTTAGCATGGTAACTGAATGAGCTTCCTCCCAAGTAAGCACACAAAAACAATCCTGAGATTTTATTACAGTAAGATGTGACATTCGGTACACTTTTCGATGATTTAGCGCACAAATATTGGTCTTATTGATTGCTCCTTCCGTCAAACTTCAGTTATTCAATTTCCCCTTTCCTCCAAATGGAGAAAAGGACAAGAAGAAACTTGGGAAAACTCGGTTTAGATAATTGGCCACGCATCTTTTAAAGTTCATACGCGCAACTGTCACTTCGCCAAACTGAAAATGACAAATTAAGTCGCCATATTCGATATTGTTTCCTCGTTTTTCGAACAAGTTTGTTTACAGCTGCGAAATTTTTTTAACGTTAGTCCCGTAAATAATAAAAATTGTAGATGAAAATGAACGACCGCCAGCAACAAATAAGGTAAGTTCCCCCTAAGAGACCACTGCCACCTATGGTACACCAGACAAGATGTGCGAACGACCGCCAGCAACAAATAAGGTAAATACAATTTATAGGTCCACCTACTAGGTAATTTATCTTCTCTCGTTTAACTTAATTTTTTTCACTAAATTGTATGAATGAGATATATGATTGTATGAATGTTGAGAGAGATTTCTTATGTGAGTTAATACAATATTCCTTTGCAGATCAAAATTCCCATACAGTAAACTAATATTTAGGTCTATATCAAAATTATAGTTAGGCCAAACGGTTATCAACTGTAAGTAACGGAGATGGAGGACTCCTGAGTCCATGTGCTCCGAGAAAAACATGCATCCCTGGCGCAGCAGAAATCGGACTTACTTCCCACCCGCGGAAATCAAGGGATAAGCACTTGGAGGGTTAACCCTCTGGGTACATTTAACGTCCAGCAGTAATTATGCACTTGCTTCGTTTTAGTAGGCTACTCGCCATTCGAAATGACACAAAATTCAGCAAGTACGTACATTCTTTATTCATTCGATAGTAGTTAGTATCAGTTGAAACAAAAGGAACGATTGAGGTAAGCCTTGCTTGTGATATACTGCCCCTTAATTTCAAAAATAAACAATATTATTTATGAAAAGACTTTAGCCAATCTGGGATTTGGACTTTTACTAGCAAATTGCACCTACAAATAGAGTTTGAAATTCTGGAAAACATTGAATTAAAAACCATTGCTAAGCCGTAATAAGTGTTTGTAAAGTATTATAAAGAAGTTATATGAGAAATGCACTGAACTGATGAGTAATTCATGCAAAAAACAGGTATAATTTACGAAGATGGCATTATTAAATTTCTATAAAAGTTCGAAAAGTAGACGGAGGGAGGAATGGGAGGCATGGAGAGACGCGAACTTTAAAAGACGGAACTTCAATGAATAACCTTGCAAATGATTGATGAAAAATCAATTTATTGCTTAATCTGAGAAATGTGGAAAGCGATACATGCTACCAGATCACCTATAAGGTTATGTTATTTATTGTTATGACTTATCTCACTTTTTCTAGCCTGGTCCACGAATCAAGGACTCATGGTAAAGGAGAAATGTGATAACAACTGCTAATCAAAGGGACCTTTGAGCACCTAGGGCAGATGTATCAGTAGAGCTCCGGTATAGGGCGGTAGGTTGTCCACCTAGAGGACTTTCAGGAGGAACTGGCACACAGTAGTTGAGTTTCGCTTGTAGGGAAGCATCCAAACCGACGGCAACAAGCAATTCGTTGCTAAAGCATACATCGGTCTACTAATTTTCAAATACTACTGGTTAGCAGTGGCGTATTTTCACAATATGAGGCCACAGGCGCAAAATTGTTTCGAGGCTCCTTGCTCTACCCAATATCGTAAACTTGCTGTCGGCTTTGCATTGCGAGGTACGTCAAATAGATCTTGAAGCCCTCCAGGCTCTCAAAGCACGAGGCATGCGCCTCTAGCGCCTGTGCGAAAAACCGCCACTGCTGGTTAGGGTAACTTGAGGACAGATACCAGGATGTCCTAACCAGTAGTAAACCAACCTTCCGATTGAAGTTCCTCACCCACACACTCGACCACTGGTGTAGTAGAGTCGGAATGCCTATATCCGACACTGCTCTTATTTACGAAAAATAAAGGTGGGTGTGATGATTTGAAATAATACCATTTACTCCATTTGAAGTAGCATATCTATTTATTATGTTGACAGGAAAAAGATGCTGCTGCTGAATAATTTAAAAATAATGAACTGCGTTTTAACATTGAAACTAGGCAGGTGTCGGAGAGTTCACAATGCTATCACATCGTACCACTGGACTCAGACAGTCCTTAGGGTTTGGCCACCTCGTGAGGTCAGTTGCTGGACATTGAGATCTGGAATCTCCCCTTAGCGGGAGCTAAAGGCAGTTGAAGGGGTCTATTCTGGTACCCCCGGTTGGGTTGGAAGATGTCACTTTTCCCGTTGTTAACGTGCGGAAAAAGTGACGTCTCCCAACCCAACCGGGGGTGCCAGAATAGACCCGGAAGTCTCCTACGCGAGAGCTTGCCTTACTCATCGGATCTCACCTCTCGTCTCACTCTGAGTGACATAGAGACGTTAGCATAAAAACCAATCCCACTATAGACGCCTATGGGGAGTGTTTTCGATCCCAATATTTGGCGATATTTCGCTTTTTTGGCGAGAAATGCTTTGTAAAGTTTTTCTATTTCGACGATGACCGAGAGATGCAATCTGTTATAAGGATGTAAACATTTCTACATTGTAGTTTTTTGTGTGTGTATGTGTGTGACTTAAAGTAGAATGAATTCCTTCTTGAGTGTCTTAAAGTTGAAAATAATTTGTTATTAGTCGTTAATTGCAAATAAAGGTGGAAGGTTTTCAAAACACGATGAAGAAAAAACTCAGTTTCGCGCCAATCAAAGTAAATACGGAAACCCTAGCGGGAACAATGATCAACTTGGCGTGGTAAAAGACATTCCCATAGGCGCCTATAATGGGATTGGTTTTTATGCGAGCCGTTACAGCATGAGAGTCGCTGCGCCATCTGTTGGTGACGGGCACAAATTCCACATAAATAAGAAAAATGGTAAACAAATCTCCTTAAAAACAGTGCAGTTTTTGTCACCCAAGTTGGAGCGTTCCGGCACTGCTTAATCTGCAATTACACCACTGACTGGGGTATGTTATTTCCCTATCACCGTGGATATGAAATGAAACGATACCATAAAACTGTAATTGTTGCGGAGATTGTGAATCAGGGTTGACAGATCAAAATAAGGCCAAACCTTCTTAAAAATAAGGCCAAAAAAGGCCAAATTTGACAAATGGGTTAAAAACGTCATTTGCTATTAGAAAAACAGCTATCCATCATGAAAACGAATCCCGCTAGATAGGCGTTCAATGTTCTATTATTTATTAAACAAAAATTTAAGTGAAAGAAATTTAAAACATCCTTGTTCTATTCAGGAGCTATTTCGTCTGACAGCTCATTACATATCGTTTGAAATGTGTAATATCAAAAATTTATTAAAAAACAATAGAATAAGTAATTAAAAATTGTTCTAAAAGACATTAAAAATGAATTTGAGGCCAAATGAAAATTCCTAAGGCCAAGGGCTTTGAAAAAAGGCCAAATTTCCATAATTTGGCCTTAAAAAGGCCAATTTGGCAACCCTGTTGTGAATGGGAAACCCTTACGCTTCTCGTTGTTGGACGCCTCGCAGTCGTCTTCGTCGTCCCAGCAGCCAGAACCGGCTCCGGAGAAGACCATCTCTTCGGTCGGCTCCACGGGGTCGGCCGTCGTCGCTTTCTGAAACGGGGCGGAACATCAAAATAAGGTCAGGCAACAATTGATCTTTTACATTAATCACACAATCAATTGGGCTTCAATCTATACTTATAAAAGTCAATGCTTGTGTGTGTGCGATGTCCAGACGAATCTATCGCACTTACAGCCATGAAATTTGGCACACAGATAGTCGCAATGGTGAGTGAATGAACCTCGAAGCCGGAATTTTAAAATTTAATCTAGACATTTTTTACTTAATATTTTGTGTAGTTTTGGGTGATTTTTCGCACTTATTTCTCAATAGCATGGCTTCGAAACGATTTCCGTTCTAATGAAGTTTGTTTCGTACGTTTAACGTAATTTACTGAATTTTGAGAAAATTTTAAAAAATAGTTACTTTTATGTTAATTTTTAATAAAGATTTCTTCAAATTATCGCATCTGACGTTCTAACATCTCTATAATTTTCATTTTTTTTTTCAGCTTATAACTGGAACGTTTCTGTCGGATTTAAAACAAGAACGGTTAAAATATCTTTTTTCGTTTTTTAAAATTGATTTTTCCCTGATCAATTCAAAAGATTTAACAGCGAGAGTTTCTCCGGACGAGTGACCTTCCTCGCGGCAGGTGACGTCATGTGCTTTCATTCCAGTATGCATTTCTACAATCCGATGTGTATCTTTTGTTTTGATTTTGTTTTCAAAACTTGTTCGTGTAATTGATGGGCATTCTTTTCCTGATTCCACGGGCAACGCCGTGCGCATACTGCTAGTGAAAGATATTAGACAACCCAGTATAATTGAGAGTTTTAGCTGTTTATGTCAAGACAAAAGAATAATAATAAATTTGACAGAAACGGTTTTTAAAAATACACCTCTAATAGTTTACTAAAATTTAGATTTACTATTCGATTACAGTAGATTCTCCCTATAACGAAGTCTCCCTACAGCGAATTTCTCCCTATAACGAAATTTTTAATCGGAATGTTAAATAAAATTCAAAATATTCTCCATATAACGAAGTGGTTGTCTCCCTATAACGAATTTTTTCAGACCTTTATCTTTTCGATTTTTGTCATTTTTGAAGAAAGTTGCTAATTTCTGCGCAAACAAATCGCTCACAAGTGCCTGTTTCTGGAACCACTCGCATTGTTCATTCCAGCGATAACACATAACAATAGAATGCTATGTGAAAGGTAATGCAGTTGTGGAGACCTAGGTTTCTACAGAGGGAGCAACATTTCTACGGGTCAAGATTCCAAGAATCGGGGTGGAGTGGGAGTGGAAACAGCAAATGGATGTGATAATATACATTTTATGTTTATCCGTACTAGTACATATTATTCTCTAAATTGGTGAATTGTCTTCATTTTTGAGCATTTTGTTTATACAATAAAAATTAGTATAATTTAAAAAAAATTATAATAAATATTACTACATTTTTAATTGAAAGTCATAATTAAATATTTTTGAACTTATCGCGCATTCTAAAAGGGTTGTAACATTTACTTAAATAACTGCAAAACTCTCTAATCTCCGTATAACGAAATTTTCTCTATAGCGAATTTTTCAACTGGAACCAAGCGATTTCGTTATAGGGAGATTCCACTGTATTTTCTACTTTTTAGTTTTGAATTTTTAATTCATTATTATAAATGAAGGGTCCAGCGGAAACACGAGGAGGTTCCGATCTTTAAAATTTTGCAGGATACAAAAACAAAGTTTCCTGTGTCCTGAGCATGCAGCTAACACTAGTAACACTACTATTTTATTTTAATGAAGTATTGAGGCAATAGAGTAAATCACGTTTGGTCAAAAATTTATTTAAAAAACAGTTGTAGTATTAAAATGGATAATGTGTGCGTGTATTTGCGCTCTGCAACACTGGATCAAGCCTTTCGATTTTGAGAGAGATTTTATTGAATCTCCACATTTTAAATCTCCCTGGATTCAAAATAACCATTTTATTTGGATTAATGCCTGTGAACAGGACAATGCAAAATTTGGTATGTGGTTTTCACACCAAAATTGTAGATTCCTGTCAAATTTTGGGTGACATCCGTGAACAGGAAGTCTGTGTGTCTCTCTGACCACGTGAATGTGAATACAGTAACTCAAAAGAGCTAGATGGATGAAATTTTGCATATGGTTTCATCATCAGAATTATAGACCCGCATCAAATTGTGCAGAAAATTTGTAAACGAGCTTATCATCAAAAAAATCGACCTCGAGATTTTGATGAATCTCCACAGTTCAGACCTCCCTGAGTCCGAAAAAATTCATTTTTGGAATTGTATCTGTCAAATTCTGG
>BGPR01042280.1:0-13316 GCA_013235015.1 Araneus ventricosus | reverse complement strand
GATTCCAACTCGAATTCAAACGGAAACCAGCGGGAGTAATCTAATACTACCAGTAACGTGGGGTGGGTAAACATGCAGTCGGTAGGTAAATATTTTTGGGATATTTACCCAATGCCTGGTTATTTTGACAAAAAAATATGAATTGTGATTTACAATGAAACATATAAAATTTATGAATTCCCCCAAATTTAATATTTTGAAAAAGAAAAATAAATGCGTATGTTCGCAATTTTTACGCGCGCTGAGGTACCACAACTTTATTTAACTTTTTTCAGTACGAAATCTTACTATAGATATCGCACAGGATTTCAGCATACCTCTGGTTAATCACAGGCGTCCATCTGGAGAATATCAGAAGGAAGTTTCGTTTTAGGGGGTTGCCATAATTTCCGAAGCGCGTGTTTTCCGCTCGCTTCAATTTCCTTCGTAGACCGCCAAGGTCAAAAGCCAACAAAACTAACTTGAGTAAAATAAGCGAAACGCTCGCCAACACACAGTCGCAATGTTCATTTTGAACCTAATATGCAATTTGAACACTTTTTTCCAAACGTATTGAAACGAAAATTGGACTCAAATCTGCAATTAAGGTTAGAAGGGCACATACCAAATTTCATATATCTAAATCATTATCTTAAAGAGTTATTGTGTTTATACAGACAAGTTTATGATTATACAGACCGACAGACAGTCAACCCTTGACAGATTTGACCCAAAATTTTATACGGACCTACATTGATGATGGCAAAACTGTATACCAAATTTTATCCATATAGCTTCATTCAAGATTTTGAGTTATAGTGTTCACATAAACGCCGACAGACGGATTTTTAATCCGCAGACGGATTTTGTCCAAAATTTGATAGAAACCTACAAATTATGTGTCAAGATCACATACCAAATTTCATCCCCGTATCTCTAATAGTTTTCGAATTATCGTGTTCACAGACAGACACGATTCCAAAATTGTGTTTTTCGGACTCGGGGAAGTCTAAAACGTGGAGATTCGTCAAAATCTCGAGTTCGAATTTTATGACGATTACAATACTTTCTCTTTGTATACTTCCTATACGAGAAAGTAAAAATGTTAAATGTTCAGATTGATGCCTAGTAACTAAATTTGAAATTTCAGCCAGTTACAGTTAAACAAAACGAGGTAAAAAAAATGGAGATATATTTTCCGTTCTTCATTCTTCGCTGAATGCTGATTGAAAATATGAATGAAACTTTTGCTAACCATTTATCACAATTTCCGAAGAAACTATCCATCCCGTCTGTATGAATCAGGCATAACTTGAGAAACCATTAGAAACCTTACAGTGATAACTGATTCGTAACTATGTTCCCTTATCTCCCTCCCCACAGAGACACAAATTTGTGTCTCAGTGTTGTGGGAGTTCTAAACGAGCTTTTAATTTCGTGTTTAGTTGTTTTGTTTAGGAAATCTCTGAAACATAATATTAATTGTTTCTTTTTGTCTCAGCTTGAAGTTTCCGGGTTGTAAAAATGAATGTATCCTTAAGATTTTTCCACACTTTGCTAAAACAATTTCAATTTTTAAGAATCTTGGTTTTCCTTAATTTTGTGCCCCCCTGGCAACAGCGCTCAGGGTACGCGCCCTACCTGCCCCACCCTAGTTACGCCACTGCAAACAGCGGCGCGTTCAAACGCCCTCTACAAGAGAAGTACTGTAGGCGGTCATAATAGGCTTAGTGATACATTCCATGGTTCGAATCCCACTTCTGACACCACTTTTGTAGGCGGTTATAGTAGGCTTAGTGATACATTTCACAAAAGAATACACAGTAACTTTAACTAACTACTATATTATGCAGAATTAAGTTTACATTTTGAAGAATCATTATTTACAGTTAAAAGTATTTACAAATGAAATAGTTCGTCGTTAAATAGGCTTTTGGATGGTCCATCGTCGTCTTTAGTCTTTGTCAGGAAAAAACCCAACGTCGTTTGGTTTATGCGTCTTCTACCGCGGCGTCGTCTCTTCTGTTCTCGGCAGCTTGATTCTCTGACGTCACTGGCGATAGCAGCGCCATCTACAGGTACTCGGCTGCGGCTGGTGGTCCACAGTACTGTCTGTTTTCCATATACGGAAACGCTCCGCGTTTTGCGCATGTGCCGGCCAGCGTCGATTTTACCAAAATAGGGGTGAGATGAAAGATGGATGAGGATATGGATATTTTTTACTAAGCAATATATAGAAACAATACACAAGTTTCGAATTGAAACAGATTAGCACGATTCAAAAAGAAAATGAATATCAACTTCGCAAAAGAATAACTAAAAGAAACAAGTGCCTAACAAAGAACTACAGAAAAATGCTCTTCTTGCGCTGTGGATAACCCTTCTGAGGAGTAAAATCGTCCAAAAGTGATGGGCACGGTCTTCTGATACAAACAGTAAGTTCAAGTAAGTTTATGAATGTTATCAATTTCAAATTAATATTCTTTAAATTGATTCACAAATAAATTATCCAGATGCAATCAGGAAATATCAATATCTAAATCCGAACGCTTGATTTGCTTTACTTAAATATTTGGATTAGTAAAAATTAAATACCATTTTAATTAATTATTACAATTACTAATTAATAGTATCGATCTCTAAACCTTAAAAATTACGTCGATGATCGTTCTGTAAAGAAATATCTTCGAAGTATCGCTTACAATATGCAACTTTAAATATGCCATTTGAATGTATGCACATAATAGGTTTGTTTTTTAATAAAATAAATTCCCTAAATCCTTATTTCAATCTTTGACTATAATTTCAGCTTCTAAAAAATTATTTTAGTACTGACATGATTTTAATGATTTAGTAATTAAAAATATCAATTAGAAATATGTTATGTTTACTTAAATTGGTATTTAATTAAGAAAAATTGAGCTCAATTAAATACAATTACTATACCTTACTTAATATGATGGATTTTGATATTGATTTGTCGGGATTCTGGCTCGTCGATAGGGATGGAGGTTATTGCGAAAATAACCGGTTTTCTGTTATTCAGGTTTTTTTCACCTCCGGTTTGACTTAGCGGTTGTAATCGCTCAAAATAACCGGTTTTTTAAAAATAAGAAACAAGCGACAAAATTTTTTATTAATATTGTTTTGACAGGAAATCAATCCATTGGTCAATATTTATCTGTTCATAAAGAATTTTTCAGTCATCCGCCAACCAACAGACGCCTCGAGGAATCGGTTGTCTTTGATTGGTTTCGAATGATGAAATTCAAAGCTTCATAACTTGGTAAATTTTAGTCTAAATCGAACCTATCTTCCGATCCGGGTTTTTTCACCCGATTATTGGATTCAAAAAAATAACCGGTTATAACGGGAACAAAAATATAACCCAACCGAAAAAACCTGTTTTCGGTTAAAACCGGGCGGTTTTTCCCATCTTTGTCGAGATTACTACCCAAACACCATAAATAAGACCATTTTCGCATCAAATGGCGTATATTTATCACAAAGAGTTACAATTTGAAAATACAGTGGAATCTCCCTATAACGAAATCGCTTGGTTCCAGTTGAAAAATTCGCTATAGAGAAAATTTCGTTATACGGAGATTAGAGATTTTTGCAGTTATTTAAGTAAAGGTTACAAGCCTTTTAGTATGTGCGATAAGTTCAAAAATATTTAATTATGACTTTCAATTAAAAATGAAGTAATATTTATTATAAATTTGTTAAAATTATACTAATTTTTATTGTATAAACAAAATGCTCAAAAGTGAAGACAAGTCACCAATTTAGAGAATAATATGTACTAGTATGGATAAACATAAAATGCGTATTCTCACATCCATTTGCTGTTTCCACCCCGATTCTTGGAATCTTGACCCGTAGAAATGTTGCTCCCTCTGTAGAAACCCAGGTCCCCACAACTGCATTACTCTCCACATTATTCTATTGTTATGTGTTATCACTGGAATGAACAATGCGAGTGGTTCCAGAAACAGGCACGTGTGAGCGATTTGTTTGCACAGAAATTAGCAACTTTCTTCAAAAATGACAAAAATCGAAAAGATAAAGGTCTGAAAAAATTCGTTATAGGGAGAAATTCGCTGTAGGGAGACTTCGTTGTAGGAAGACTCTACTGTATATTTTATTTAAACGAATAGTATTGGTATAAACAATTTTTTCGTGAGAAAAATTCCGAGTTCATATGTCAAAATGAATGTTATATAATTGAAAAGAATTTTAAGTGTTTATGTGAAAATGAAAATTAAACAAGACACACACATAATAAAAATTCTTTATGACAACTGTTTATAGAGATTTTGAAATTAGAAACACAACCAAATCAGATATTTTGACAACAATTTCATTCATAAAGTTGTGGCAATGTTTTGTTTCATAACGTGGTACGTTGTTCCGTCGTTTGTCCCCAGAAAGGATACCAATTTCATACCACTTTGTTCAAGTTACTTTTTTGGGTATTTAAAAATTGAAAACATCGCATTATAGAAATATACAAATAATCGATTTGTAATTTTAAAAAACAACATTTATACTACTCCGACTGTTTACATGATCAACTAGGTGAAATATTCTAGCACCATGTAGGAATTTGGAGCAATCACGATTACAAAATTAAAAAATACCATTTCATCTTGGTGGGAAAAATGAAAGAAATATTAAGTAACCATTTCTTTGATATTTACAGTTTTTAGAGCGTTTCGTTTCCCTGAATTTAGAGAGCATCTCAAATTTCTTACAATGTTTGTAAGAATGCTAAAAGGATTTGACTGAATAAGTTTCTTCTTATTCACAATTATATTCGAAAGAATGAAAGCTAATAACTCTGGTATTGAGACTTCAGTCGGAATAAATAGTTCGCAAGGATTGTCAAGTCACTTCAGATTTACGAAAACTTTTCGAAATCCACTAATTTAAGTCCTTTTCATTCAAATGCTCATATAACACATTTTCTTTAATCCAAAAATAAATAAATCAGTATCTGACATTCCTTAGTTGGAAAATTACAGATTTTTAAAAATTAAATGTTCTCTCATAGCAAAAGCAGGATGTTCCTCAGCTTTTTTCAGTTCTTCTTGAATATAATTTTCTGGAAAATTTAACAAATTCACTCACGACTTATTCAACAGTATCTGCCATTGTCCAAAGTGCATTAACCATTCAGTTTCACGTTTAAATTCCATTTATCAATGGATATATTTGTGCTTCACACTCCAAGCTTAACAGCATTTTTAGTGTTTTCATGGATGTAGCTGAAATATTCTTTCCAAGAGACTGAATAAAATATTTGAAGTTTAATGTCTATTTACTTTATAACCAAGGTCAGCGGCCGTTTTGAGCTTCTTATGCAGCCTTACCACTTATTTACAATTTGCACTGAAATAATATACTTGCCTGTAATATAATAATAAATACAGAACAATAATCTTTAAGATTTTGCTCGTGCGGCCTTTTGCCCTGCTGACGAAACTTAATGAGGCCTTTCAGTGCAAAAAGCTTCCACACCCCTGACCAAGGATTTTCTGTTCAAATGTTTTGCATATCTTCACGACTTTAGATGATTCACGAATCACCTAATAGTATTATTAACTAAAATCCAGCTGAAAAACCTAGAAGGCATTTTCTTTTCTGTTCAACAGTTCCACTTAAAGAAATCAGAAAAAGAAAATCAACTTTAATTTTTCTCCTCCATCCCACACTGAATTAGCTGAAATTTAAAACACAGTTTAAAGTAATTAAATTCTTTTCTTTTAATTTACTTAAAACGTCTTATTTGCATACTTAGATGCCCTTTTTGAATCACAATTCTGTCTCTTCCAGTTTCTTATATTGGCATTCTTTCAAAAATTATGAATTGGCAGCGATATGAGTCTGAGGACACTGATAAGATTCTGAAGGCATGGGACTTGGTTTAGTTTGAGCTTTTGAATACCAACATCATTACAACTTTGCATATTTTCTTTTGATTTTTTTTTGTCGCCGAGTTTAGCACTGAATAAAGACATTACTCAGCTTTTCATATAGCAAAGGCTTGTTTGAAGCCACAGCTCTGAAAGCATCCCTGTACCAAACACGCAAAGTTTTGTTCCATGAGACCCTATTCATTACACGTACCATTCTTTCAAATCCTTCCCGCCCTTCTTCTTTTTGGGCGTTTTTTCAGGATGGCTCTTGCTGAGTCCGTTAACAGGTGGCAAAGGCCCGTTCAGAAACGCTGGACTTGCAGCGATAGCACCGAACTGCGCCCCGAACTGGTAGTTCTTACTTTCGTCCACTTTGTAAGAACCTTCTGTTCTATTCCTAAGCTTGTAGACGATGAGGGCGATGAGCACGATCGCGATGAGGGCGCCGGCGATGACACCGATGACCAGCGCCGTGTTGTCCGCAGAACTTCGAGTTCTTTGGGTTGGTCTCTGGTAGTCCTTGCCATTGGGCAGCAGTCCCGGGATAGGAACCTCGTACACCACAGCTGGCACTCTGGTGGTTTTAGCGTAAGGGGGCTGATCTGGAGGCAGGTTGCTGTGAGACACTATCATGATGGGCGGAATGGTGGGTATGGAAGACATGGGACCGCGCTCTGGAGACAGGGGATGTATGGTGGGGATGGTGAGCAAGATGTCTTCTGGTCGGCCCACCTCGCCTTCGGAGATGCCCGACCCGATGTCGATGCTGCAGTCGTCGTCGTCCTCACAGGCCTCGCTGGGATTCGGTTGAGCAGAGTCTTCGGGGGTCGGCGACACAAATTCTGGAGTTATAAGTTCCTCATCTGAAAAGATGTATTCATTCGGTTAGAGTCAGCAAGGGTACAGATGTATGAAATAAATGATTATATGGAATAAAATTTTTTGTTAAGATTCTTTTTGATTCTCTACTTAATGAAAGATTTCACTTGTACTTTCAGCAAGATAGTTTATTCGAACTTTATTTCACTACCTTCTTTTCATGGACTTCGAAATTTTTGTTAGGAACGAATATTAATTCACTGTCAAAAACATGGAATTTATACACCTTCCTTTTTAAAAGCAATTATGAAGAAAAATTGTGCGTGTTCCAATCCAGTTTAACCAAAGTTTACTTGTTTATGCAACAAAACATCAAATAGCAAGAGGATTTTTAAAATGAAGGTTTATAAAATTTGTTAATTAATTTGTGGAGCAATGAAGATTTTAATTTTTGTTATTTCTTTAGAAAATGTTTAGACCAATTCTAAACCGTTTTAGAGAATTTCATTTAGAAGAAAATAACTACACAGGAAGAAATTCTCTACTTTAGCATGGTAACTGAATGAGCTTCCTCCCAAGTAAGCACACAAAAACAATCCTGAGATTTTATTACAGTAAGATGTGACATTCGGTACACTTTTCGATGATTTAGCGCACAAATATTGGTCTTATTGATTGCTCCTTCCGTCAAACTTCAGTTATTCAATTTCCCCTTTCCTCCAAATGGAGAAAAGGACAAGAAGAAACTTGGGAAAACTCGGTTTAGATAATTGGCCACGCATCTTTTAAAGTTCATACGCGCAACTGTCACTTCGCCAAACTGAAAATGACAAATTAAGTCGCCATATTCGATATTGTTTCCTCGTTTTTCGAACAAGTTTGTTTACAGCTGCGAAATTTTTTTAACGTTAGTCCCGTAAATAATAAAAATTGTAGATGAAAATGAACGACCGCCAGCAACAAATAAGGTAAGTTCCCCCTAAGAGACCACTGCCACCTATGGTACACCAGACAAGATGTGCGAACGACCGCCAGCAACAAATAAGGTAAATACAATTTATAGGTCCACCTACTAGGTAATTTATCTTCTCTCGTTTAACTTAATTTTTTTCACTAAATTGTATGAATGAGATATATGATTGTATGAATGTTGAGAGAGATTTCTTATGTGAGTTAATACAATATTCCTTTGCAGATCAAAATTCCCATACAGTAAACTAATATTTAGGTCTATATCAAAATTATAGTTAGGCCAAACGGTTATCAACTGTAAGTAACGGAGATGGAGGACTCCTGAGTCCATGTGCTCCGAGAAAAACATGCATCCCTGGCGCAGCAGAAATCGGACTTACTTCCCACCCGCGGAAATCAAGGGATAAGCACTTGGAGGGTTAACCCTCTGGGTACATTTAACGTCCAGCAGTAATTATGCACTTGCTTCGTTTTAGTAGGCTACTCGCCATTCGAAATGACACAAAATTCAGCAAGTACGTACATTCTTTATTCATTCGATAGTAGTTAGTATCAGTTGAAACAAAAGGAACGATTGAGGTAAGCCTTGCTTGTGATATACTGCCCCTTAATTTCAAAAATAAACAATATTATTTATGAAAAGACTTTAGCCAATCTGGGATTTGGACTTTTACTAGCAAATTGCACCTACAAATAGAGTTTGAAATTCTGGAAAACATTGAATTAAAAACCATTGCTAAGCCGTAATAAGTGTTTGTAAAGTATTATAAAGAAGTTATATGAGAAATGCACTGAACTGATGAGTAATTCATGCAAAAAACAGGTATAATTTACGAAGATGGCATTATTAAATTTCTATAAAAGTTCGAAAAGTAGACGGAGGGAGGAATGGGAGGCATGGAGAGACGCGAACTTTAAAAGACGGAACTTCAATGAATAACCTTGCAAATGATTGATGAAAAATCAATTTATTGCTTAATCTGAGAAATGTGGAAAGCGATACATGCTACCAGATCACCTATAAGGTTATGTTATTTATTGTTATGACTTATCTCACTTTTTCTAGCCTGGTCCACGAATCAAGGACTCATGGTAAAGGAGAAATGTGATAACAACTGCTAATCAAAGGGACCTTTGAGCACCTAGGGCAGATGTATCAGTAGAGCTCCGGTATAGGGCGGTAGGTTGTCCACCTAGAGGACTTTCAGGAGGAACTGGCACACAGTAGTTGAGTTTCGCTTGTAGGGAAGCATCCAAACCGACGGCAACAAGCAATTCGTTGCTAAAGCATACATCGGTCTACTAATTTTCAAATACTACTGGTTAGCAGTGGCGTATTTTCACAATATGAGGCCACAGGCGCAAAATTGTTTCGAGGCTCCTTGCTCTACCCAATATCGTAAACTTGCTGTCGGCTTTGCATTGCGAGGTACGTCAAATAGATCTTGAAGCCCTCCAGGCTCTCAAAGCACGAGGCATGCGCCTCTAGCGCCTGTGCGAAAAACCGCCACTGCTGGTTAGGGTAACTTGAGGACAGATACCAGGATGTCCTAACCAGTAGTAAACCAACCTTCCGATTGAAGTTCCTCACCCACACACTCGACCACTGGTGTAGTAGAGTCGGAATGCCTATATCCGACACTGCTCTTATTTACGAAAAATAAAGGTGGGTGTGATGATTTGAAATAATACCATTTACTCCATTTGAAGTAGCATATCTATTTATTATGTTGACAGGAAAAAGATGCTGCTGCTGAATAATTTAAAAATAATGAACTGCGTTTTAACATTGAAACTAGGCAGGTGTCGGAGAGTTCACAATGCTATCACATCGTACCACTGGACTCAGACAGTCCTTAGGGTTTGGCCACCTCGTGAGGTCAGTTGCTGGACATTGAGATCTGGAATCTCCCCTTAGCGGGAGCTAAAGGCAGTTGAAGGGGTCTATTCTGGTACCCCCGGTTGGGTTGGAAGATGTCACTTTTCCCGTTGTTAACGTGCGGAAAAAGTGACGTCTCCCAACCCAACCGGGGGTGCCAGAATAGACCCGGAAGTCTCCTACGCGAGAGCTTGCCTTACTCATCGGATCTCACCTCTCGTCTCACTCTGAGTGACATAGAGACGTTAGCATAAAAACCAATCCCACTATAGACGCCTATGGGGAGTGTTTTCGATCCCAATATTTGGCGATATTTCGCTTTTTTGGCGAGAAATGCTTTGTAAAGTTTTTCTATTTCGACGATGACCGAGAGATGCAATCTGTTATAAGGATGTAAACATTTCTACATTGTAGTTTTTTGTGTGTGTATGTGTGTGACTTAAAGTAGAATGAATTCCTTCTTGAGTGTCTTAAAGTTGAAAATAATTTGTTATTAGTCGTTAATTGCAAATAAAGGTGGAAGGTTTTCAAAACACGATGAAGAAAAAACTCAGTTTCGCGCCAATCAAAGTAAATACGGAAACCCTAGCGGGAACAATGATCAACTTGGCGTGGTAAAAGACATTCCCATAGGCGCCTATAATGGGATTGGTTTTTATGCGAGCCGTTACAGCATGAGAGTCGCTGCGCCATCTGTTGGTGACGGGCACAAATTCCACATAAATAAGAAAAATGGTAAACAAATCTCCTTAAAAACAGTGCAGTTTTTGTCACCCAAGTTGGAGCGTTCCGGCACTGCTTAATCTGCAATTACACCACTGACTGGGGTATGTTATTTCCCTATCACCGTGGATATGAAATGAAACGATACCATAAAACTGTAATTGTTGCGGAGATTGTGAATCAGGGTTGACAGATCAAAATAAGGCCAAACCTTCTTAAAAATAAGGCCAAAAAAGGCCAAATTTGACAAATGGGTTAAAAACGTCATTTGCTATTAGAAAAACAGCTATCCATCATGAAAACGAATCCCGCTAGATAGGCGTTCAATGTTCTATTATTTATTAAACAAAAATTTAAGTGAAAGAAATTTAAAACATCCTTGTTCTATTCAGGAGCTATTTCGTCTGACAGCTCATTACATATCGTTTGAAATGTGTAATATCAAAAATTTATTAAAAAACAATAGAATAAGTAATTAAAAATTGTTCTAAAAGACATTAAAAATGAATTTGAGGCCAAATGAAAATTCCTAAGGCCAAGGGCTTTGAAAAAAGGCCAAATTTCCATAATTTGGCCTTAAAAAGGCCAATTTGGCAACCCTGTTGTGAATGGGAAACCCTTACGCTTCTCGTTGTTGGACGCCTCGCAGTCGTCTTCGTCGTCCCAGCAGCCAGAACCGGCTCCGGAGAAGACCATCTCTTCGGTCGGCTCCACGGGGTCGGCCGTCGTCGCTTTCTGAAACGGGGCGGAACATCAAAATAAGGTCAGGCAACAATTGATCTTTTACATTAATCACACAATCAATTGGGCTTCAATCTATACTTATAAAAGTCAATGCTTGTGTGTGTGCGATGTCCAGACGAATCTATCGCACTTACAGCCATGAAATTTGGCACACAGATAGTCGCAATGGTGAGTGAATGAACCTCGAAGCCGGAATTTTAAAATTTAATCTAGACATTTTTTACTTAATATTTTGTGTAGTTTTGGGTGATTTTTCGCACTTATTTCTCAATAGCATGGCTTCGAAACGATTTCCGTTCTAATGAAGTTTGTTTCGTACGTTTAACGTAATTTACTGAATTTTGAGAAAATTTTAAAAAATAGTTACTTTTATGTTAATTTTTAATAAAGATTTCTTCAAATTATCGCATCTGACGTTCTAACATCTCTATAATTTTCATTTTTTTTTTCAGCTTATAACTGGAACGTTTCTGTCGGATTTAAAACAAGAACGGTTAAAATATCTTTTTTCGTTTTTTAAAATTGATTTTTCCCTGATCAATTCAAAAGATTTAACAGCGAGAGTTTCTCCGGACGAGTGACCTTCCTCGCGGCAGGTGACGTCATGTGCTTTCATTCCAGTATGCATTTCTACAATCCGATGTGTATCTTTTGTTTTGATTTTGTTTTCAAAACTTGTTCGTGTAATTGATGGGCATTCTTTTCCTGATTCCACGGGCAACGCCGTGCGCATACTGCTAGTGAAAGATATTAGACAACCCAGTATAATTGAGAGTTTTAGCTGTTTATGTCAAGACAAAAGAATAATAATAAATTTGACAGAAACGGTTTTTAAAAATACACCTCTAATAGTTTACTAAAATTTAGATTTACTATTCGATTACAGTAGATTCTCCCTATAACGAAGTCTCCCTACAGCGAATTTCTCCCTATAACGAAATTTTTAATCGGAATGTTAAATAAAATTCAAAATATTCTCCATATAACGAAGTGGTTGTCTCCCTATAACGAATTTTTTCAGACCTTTATCTTTTCGATTTTTGTCATTTTTGAAGAAAGTTGCTAATTTCTGCGCAAACAAATCGCTCACAAGTGCCTGTTTCTGGAACCACTCGCATTGTTCATTCCAGCGATAACACATAACAATAGAATGCTATGTGAAAGGTAATGCAGTTGTGGAGACCTAGGTTTCTACAGAGGGAGCAACATTTCTACGGGTCAAGATTCCAAGAATCGGGGTGGAGTGGGAGTGGAAACAGCAAATGGATGTGATAATATACATTTTATGTTTATCCGTACTAGTACATATTATTCTCTAAATTGGTGAATTGTCTTCATTTTTGAGCATTTTGTTTATACAATAAAAATTAGTATAATTTAAAAAAAATTATAATAAATATTACTACATTTTTAATTGAAAGTCATAATTAAATATTTTTGAACTTATCGCGCATTCTAAAAGGGTTGTAACATTTACTTAAATAACTGCAAAACTCTCTAATCTCCGTATAACGAAATTTTCTCTATAGCGAATTTTTCAACTGGAACCAAGCGATTTCGTTATAGGGAGATTCCACTGTATTTTCTACTTTTTAGTTTTGAATTTTTAATTCATTATTATAAATGAAGGGTCCAGCGGAAACACGAGGAGGTTCCGATCTTTAAAATTTTGCAGGATACAAAAACAAAGTTTCCTGTGTCCTGAGCATGCAGCTAACACTAGTAACACTACTATTTTATTTTAATGAAGTATTGAGGCAATAGAGTAAATCACGTTTGGTCAAAAATTTATTTAAAAAACAGTTGTAGTATTAAAATGGATAATGTGTGCGTGTATTTGCGCTCTGCAACACTGGATCAAGCCTTTCGATTTTGAGAGAGATTTTATTGAATCTCCACATTTTAAATCTCCCTGGATTCAAAATAACCATTTTATTTGGATTAATGCCTGTGAACAGGACAATGCAAAATTTGGTATGTGGTTTTCACACCAAAATTGTAGATTCCTGTCAAATTTTGGGTGACATCCGTGAACAGGAAGTCTGTGTGTCTCTCTGACCACGTGAATGTGAATACAGTAACTCAAAAGAGCTAGATGGATGAAATTTTGCATATGGTTTCATGATCAGAATTATAGACCCGCATCAAATTGTGCAGAAAATTTGTAAACGAGCTTATCATCAAAAAAATCGACCTCGAGATTTTGATGAATCTCCACAGTTCAGACCTCCCTGAGTCCGAAAAAATTCATTTTTGGAATTGTATCTGTCAAATTCTGG
>BGPR01042279.1:0-13316 GCA_013235015.1 Araneus ventricosus | reverse complement strand
GTTCTTGTCTCTTATCTCATATCGAGCGGAATTCATCGCATTTTTTTCGATTTTTTCCAAAAAGGGATTCCGGCTTCGGGAGGCCTCTTGCAGGAAATAAACTACAGAAAAAGTGCAGCCACAGGGAGGGAGGGATTCAGTTTTTCGGACAGGAAAGAAGTCCGGAGCTTCGACTTGAATTTCCTTTACTGTTTGCTCCCTTTCGAGAAGGAAGGGCGTCAATAAGTCAGAGGGACTTTCTGTAAGTCGTGAAATTTATTGGATACGAGGCATGAGAATCAAATGTGCGGAACGTACGGCGGAATTTAAAACTGGTGGTGTTTCATTCTAGAAACTACTCCTGATTTTCTCATGCAACTTCAATTCAGAAAAGCTAATGTTAGCTTTCTCTTTTGACAAGTTCAGTATATTCGGATACAATGATCCATTATAAGTACAAAGCAGTGGTACAAACTTTTATGTTTAAGGTGGTTCGAAAATAGAACCGAGGAAATGGCGTAGATAGATTGATGATACAAAAAATATTATCCGGCATGCAAGAGTCCAAAGAAAACATAAATTTTTCTTCCATAATGTCACAACAATGATTTCTGCAATAAAGATATAGCATGAATACATTTTCTGAGTTTAAACTTTTATCTTCAGATTAAAACTACATAAAAAAGAATTTTTCCGGCAATAATCACCATCTTTCATCACATTACTACTGTGTATCACGAATACTATATATATACTATACGGCTATAAGGCCTGAAAGTTGAAAATGTAGATTAAGGGAATTACAATAGCTAAGGCAAATTTAACAGATAGAAGGGTTTAACATGTTTTTTTAAAGTCAAGAAAACTCTTAACTTTTTACCAATTGCAGAACAACACCTGTAACTTTTCTTCGAAACATCGAGTAAAATAAAGCATCATTACAAATTTAATAATTTGCTTATCATGCAATCTTGTTTTATTTGACGATTTTAAGAACATTTGCTAAATAACATTTATCTCTCTAAATTTAAAAGTTAAACTCAATTGATTTTCTGCTCTGCTTGTTTCAGTTTAAATAGAGAAAGTGTGGAGAGGGTAAAGATTGAATGAACTGTGTTCAAGTTGTCAAGAAATTAATCTTATTTTTATACAGAATAGGTATGAAGTTATTCAAATCAAATTGAACATCAAAAAGATCCTACCTTTTCTGTCGACCCGTGGAGAGCTTGCGCCGAATCTGCAATAAACTTTGTTAATCCATTAGATTGAATCACGCACGACGGAATAAGACACGCTGAATCATGCTTTCAAATATAAAAAGCATTATATTGACTGAATTTGCACATAAATCACAACACAGCACTAACATAGGTACATGAAGCTAGAAGCAAAAGATTAGAAGAGTAAAGTAATGACGTAAGTTTCAGTTTCACATCAAGAGTTTTAGTTTCAGTTTCGAGGTAAGCCGAAACGCCCTCTGGAAGAGCAAGCCCGTACTTGATGGAAAGTCAGAGAGTCACGTGGTAGAGGGTAGTTTAGTCTGTTTTGAACACAAGTTATAAAAATCTTTTAGAATTTTATTTAAAGATTATGAAGAAATTTCATCTAACAGGAATTATATATTGCATAAACTTAAATCAAATAAATGAATAATATGACATCAAATAAATGAATGCTAAATACAAAACCAAATGCGAGTTAGTGAAATTTTATATGACTTGAGAAAGATCGCTGTTGTAGAAATAAAGTAATCGAATACCGAAATCCAGATGCACTGAAATTGATTTTAAAAAATGAAAATGAATGATACCACACAGCAATTAATTAATGAAAAATAAAATTTGGTGAAATAGTGGTGGACTCAATAACAAAACAGAAATTCTTTATTGTGTGTGCTCCTTTAAAATAATGAATATTAATTCTTAGAAATGTTGACCTAAATTAAGTTTTTTTTCTATGTCGTATAATTTTCTTTTGTACTCAAAATATGCGTTCAGCTTCAAAGATAGAATCTTTTCATATTCTAATTACAATTGCAATTTTTCTTAGAAATGGTATTGTGCTTTGAATTTTTTTTTCAATTTAAGTTAGTCACTTCCTAAAACAATTTATACAATATTTTTTTGTCTAGTTGTAAAGCAACTCGATACTTTTTCTAACTAGTTAACTAACAAGATTATTCATTGCACCATGTGTAATAAAATAAACAATATATAAAATATTATAAATTTTGAACTGGCGGAAAGTAAAATTTTTATTTGCGACTAAAGAATGTATCTTATACCACTAATTCCATTGCAAC
This sequence comes from Araneus ventricosus, assembly GCA_013235015.1. Lineage (NCBI taxonomy): Eukaryota > Metazoa > Arthropoda > Arachnida > Araneae > Araneidae > Araneus > Araneus ventricosus. The sequence continues at coordinate 11,035 of BGPR01042279.1, read as the reverse complement.
CTATAATTATTAGATCACGAATTATTTTAAAATTTTAGTTCAGAAGGTTCTAAAAAAGTGAGTTTTCAAACGGATTGAATTAAAACACAGAAAATAAATGAATGACTCTTCTTTTTATGGTACTGCAATCCAATTTATTTTAATACACGTCATATAAACAGATATATTGAGCATTAACAAAACAGAAAGATTCTTTTTTAGAGTTAGTCCTTTAATGAAATTACTACTCATTCTTAGAATTTTTAAAGGAAATTAATATTTTTTCTACTGTGTATAATTTTATTTTCTTTCCTCAGAACCTGCTCTCAGCTTCAAAGGAAGAAGTTTTTCAAGTTCTAATTATAACTACAATTTCGCATTGAAATTTCTTTTCAACTTTAGTTAATCACTTCCCAAAACTATTTATGCAATATTTTATTTCCAATTGAAAAGCAACTTCATAATTTTTTCTAACCAACTAACTCAGTAGATAGTTCTATAAAATAAATAATTTAGAAAATAATGAACATTTTGAAGAGGCTAAAGGATTTTGTTTGCGACTAACGAATGTAACTTACGCCACTAAAACCAATGCAACCATATTATTATCATTAGATAACGAATGATTTTTAAAAATTAGTTCAAAGAGTTCAGCTTTCAATGATTTTTTCTCTTTGCATTCTAAAAAAGTGAGTTTTCTTAACGTATTCAATTAAAATACTGGTAATAAATGAAGCACTTCCGCCACGTATTCCTATTTTCAGAAAGAACCAGAAAAAAGTTTTTGAGATAATTTTTTTATACGGTGTCGTCTTCCAATTGATGTTATTGTACGTCATAGAATACCTATGTTTATTTTGAATTAAATTGATTTAATTCACTGGTTTAAGTTACAGTTATACGAGGATTGGTATAGTCAGTGACTCTTGAGATTGACAGTATTGAGAGATCTACTTAAAAAAATTAATAATAAATTAATTGATAAATCTATTTACTTATTCCTGTTTAGAATCTAATTAAGAGATATTTTAATTACAATATTAAAATATTCTAATTATTAATTTTTATAGAAATATTTAAACTCAAATTTTTATAAATTTAAAACACTGTTGGAGGAGAAAACATGCAGTTTAGGGTAAAATACCTTTTGCAACTGCTGGTCAATCATGACTAACATAGATTATAAAAGCTTACAGAGAAGTAATGAAAAGTAAATATAATCACAAGTTATTAATAGATTTTAATAAAGTGAAAAATTGCAGTGTTACATAAATGAACGTAATTTTGATTATTATAGCTTGATTTTTATTTCTATTGGCAATGTTATCTTGTTATAAAGAAGATTCATTGTGCATAGAGAAAGGCGCATAGCTAATAAATTTTACTTACCAAGAGAAAAGGAAGTTGAAAAATTTATATTAGTTTTAGCTAATTTCATTAGTTAAAGAATCTTAAAATATTACGAGGAAGAGTTCAAAAATCATAATTCCAGCACTTCATAGTAAAATAAATTTAATAAAATCAATGTATTAAAAAGTGTATTTTACATTAATTATATTCTACATTTTAGCCTTTCAATTATAATTCATTATTATAATTATCAAGGACTCTTGAAATCAATATTTTCTGAAATTCGCTAAAAGGTGGAGCCACTCATATGGATCAAAAATTAATTTAATCAATCGAATGTTTGATAAAATGGTTCAGAAAATAATAAAATACTGTATTATCATCCAGAATATGGAATTGTACAAAATTTCAAAACTTTAGGACATGGAGGAACCCTATTAGTACAAAATGCTCCACAATATTCATACAATATCTTTACGATGTTTTGCGTCATTCAGAATATCATGTCAACATCGGCATAGCAGAATATCATAGAAAATGTGCAGATAAACTGCTGTTTATTAATTTATAAATCATTCCTAAATTGTCTTAGTGCAATAGAAATGCTAAATACCAAATGCTGTAACAGTTGTGCATAGTTATTAAATAAAATCCGATATGTTGCTTTCTGTTATAAATCACTCTCAGAGTGCACTTTTCAAGGTCTTATTCAACATTTTTCAATGTACTCCTTTAAAAGGCAAGTTTCGCATCTGAAAACGTAATTTTTCGGACACAGCACATTGTTGAAGGTTGAGTTTGGAAGAAATGCCGCAGAGAAGGTCATGAGCTAAAAATATAGAATTGTATTTTCGACATTACACGTTCTTTGTCTTGTTTCTTTTCCAGATCCTTTCAAGATGGGACCATTTCTCAGGAGTTTCGATTCTTTGACTTTATTTCAGAGGACAGCATTCTTCTATAAAATAAAAATAAAGCGAGCGAGGAGCGTGAAAATGAAAACAACTCAATGAATGTCGATGCCTGTGATCTTACAGCGATGTGAACATTAGGGGACTCTTCAGATTTTGTAATATTTATTACGTGCAGTATGATTTTCTGCGTAATTTTATAACATTCTGTTCAACAAAAATAGGTTTTGCTATTAAAACGCCTTTTTTGAAGAATCATCGCTAATCCATCGATTTCGTTAATTCCGCCTTCCTCTGGTCCGATATCTACCAGATTACTGTATTTAGTAAAGGATCTTGACATCTCAGAAGATAAGCCATAAAAATTTGACCTATTTTATAACTAAAAATGTCCGAGTAATATCTACTTGAAGTAAATGGAAGTCGTATGCAAATTTATTTCAAGGAATAATTACCAGCTTTCCAAAACTGGATCAAATTCAAAATGCAATTGCAATTTCCTATTTGATTGCAAGTTCCACTGAAAACGGCCACATAGATTTACAGCTGGTACTCGAAACATAAATGAAAATTAACACAGCTTCTGCCAGCAATAACGTGATGAAAAGAACAACCTCGTTTCAATGCATAATGCAATATACTTTAACCCCGTCTTGGTCGAAGTGGCACGTCGTACGTTCGACTTTTTTCTGCCCCTACGGTCAAGAAAAATTGCATCGCTTGAATTGGTTGCTACTTATGCGACTCGTTATACTTGTATTCCGCGATTATTTTTTGTATTTCTAAATATTGCTAAGAGATGCTAAGGCCTTGTTTAAATTTAAAGACAGGAAAAACTGGAGCCCAGTGTTCGGGCAATCACATGTATGAGCAACGGTAGATCAACATAAACTGGTTACGGAAAAAATACTTTGCATTTTCGTATCCAGGATAGAACATATATTAAATTTCAGTCCCAAAAAAATGGTTTTTTTTTGTGTGTCGAAAAAACGAAAAAAAATCCTTCTAAGAAGGGGTTAAAATAAGATTTTAATCAACAATCTGAAATGTGTGAATCAAAAATCATTTCCAGAAGAGGATTCCTTCTGCTGAAACATAGAGACGAGTCGCGAGGCGAATTCTTTTATGTATTACGCAATATTTTCTTGAAATACTTGTAGATTTACGTGCCATAAAAATACGATTTACTAAATCTACTGCACACATAAACTCTACTTTTTAAAAAATTTCAAGGAAAGTTATTGCACTGAGCTTAGAAAAATTACATTCAAATGGTTTAATCTCGTGTCCAGAGCTGCGTCGGGTCTACTGCGTTGTTTGTGCGTAATCTGTACTATTAAAATTCGGCGTGTATGTTTGTATGTATGTGACGTTATCTTGTCACGAACCGCTGAACGGAAAAGCGCGCCGATAGGGCAAGAATATGGGGAATGATCCAAGGGATCCCTTTCGACCATTTAAATTCCAAAATTATTATCAGTGAAAAAAGATATTAATTAAAATCCAATTTACAAAAATTCTTTTCATTGTTGCAGCACAATTCAAACTGTTTTCATTGTTTAAACAAATATTTAATTGCGTGTTTCTCTTTCAGTGTTGAAGGCTGGAGGAATGCAATATGGATCCCGCAACAATGCAATATGGATGGCGTTGTGTTCGGGTTTTGGTAATTGATACAAAGAAACAGGAAAAATGAAATCGCTCAAATGGGGTTTTTACTAATAATGTTGTTTTCCTTAAGGTTTTACTTTGAGAGTTCATTTATGAAGTACATCTTGCTTCATGAGAATAAACTGGAGGCGATCATAGTAAAACATATGGATCCCCAGAAACGCCGGGTTATCTCCTTCCCTCCGTACTGAAGTCAGACAAAAAAAGTCGATTTCGACGCGTTTACGCGGACGGAATATTTGAACCGCTCTTTTATCCTTATTTATTTAGGAGAGAATTTTGGGCTTGTGTCTCGTGACTTCACGTCTCTCCGCCGGGGAATGACGCATTATTCGAGATAGCCTGTGCAACGCCGGGTGACGCAGCTAGTATACGAGACGAGAATGCTCTTTCCACAATTCTTATGAATGTTCGTGAAAGGCATTACATAATTTGTTGATCTAACACTGAGAAACAAAATTCCCCAAGTGTTGTTTATAGTTTATCCTCATGATTTTTGTTTTCCGTCATCACAACATTATTTTTGAGTACAACCAATTAATCCACCGCAAGAGAACGTGCGACAGATTAGAAGTTTCTACTCTAAAAGACGTATAAATAGTATATAACTATATTCCAGACGTACTCTAAAAGATGTATAAGATATTTTTCTGCTTTGCTATCTACAAATATAATTAACCTGAAAATGTATTTCAATATTCCTTACGAGGTTTACATATCGCGGGCGATATTCCGACGGGAATGCTAATGTATAAAGATGAATCTTGTTTGATTGCCTTTGAAACAAATCTACAATTTTTATCCTAGTTTGTTTGTTTTTTATCCATTTTTGGCTAAACTGAGCCATTTTTGGCGCAGTTTAGCCAAAAATGGCTCTTGCGCCATTAAACCCCAACCAACCAACCAACCAACCTAGTTTGTGAAATTTGGCGCCCGTTCTCTTCAAAACAAGTGATAAATTTCTTCTAAACTTTCACAGTTTAAAAGATATCAAAATACTTAATCAAAAATTAAACAAGCTTTTGGAGCTAAAAGACGAATTTATGCGTAGAGTGTAAAGAGAATAGAACGGAAGAATTGTTCAAGAAACACTATGAAGAATAATTTTGTATACTCTTCAGAAACAAAACTATCAAAACAAACCCAGAGAAAATAACAGCGAGAGTTACTATGTACTTATACTTAAATAAACATACATCGGACCTTGTAGAAAGGCGGTATCTTCAACTATTGAATCAAACTTGAAGAAGACATTTGCAAAAATCGAATGTGGCTTTATGATTAGTTATCACATTAGAACTCCTAATGTGTTTTCTTTTTGTAAGCTCACAGAATTTGATTTCAATACGTACAATAAACACCTGAAAATCTTTTCAAATCTAACTTCTTTGCGCTGTGCCTCGTTCGTGCTGAAAATGATTTGCAAAAATGAAAAAATGAAATGTATCATGATTACATCTCATTATCTGATTCCCAATTTCGCTGGAAAAGGTGCAAAAGTAAGCTCATTGCACGAGTGAATCATCATAAAATAGAAGAAGCAGATGTGAAAATGAGCTTAAGGTAGTACGACATCTACGTGCTTTACGGCAATTCATTAACATTTCATCTTACTCGTTAACTCATTGTCACAAATGGCATATAAATTTTTTTTACAGACGACATTATTGAAAAAGCATGATTGACTTAATGTAACAAAGAAAGTTAAAGTATACTAAAATTATCAATATAATTTACATATATGGATCCTTACATATGACGTTTGACGCATTTGATTGTTAATTCGATATTTTTGAGAATTAAAGCTAATATCTCTCCTGCATCAAAGGATTCATTTGGCGCGTTATTATTGACGTTACCTATCTTTTGGTTTCACAGCAGGAATTGACCTTACAGGAGAAAGATTTTCCAGTTTAAATGAAACCATCAGGCCCCTAAAAGTCCCGGAGACAAGAAGATTAAAATATAAATCAAATACATTTGTATTAGCAACAATTGCATGCTAGATGTATTGTTTGTATTAATAATTTTGAAAAGGAATTGCAGTATTATATCCCAATATGAATACAGCAATGCTTCACTTAGAAAACGTATTCTCATTTAATATGCTTCTTTTCCATCTAACAGGATTGCTGACGTTCTCGAACATTCGTTCTTCTTGGGAGAAAAAATTTTATAATTGGAAGGTTTCCGTTGCATGCAAGCTTTCGAAGCTGTTGTTTTATATTTCGATTTTCATCATTGCAGTCACTGGAATCGTCACATTTTCCTATAATTTTGAGGTAAAAAGAGAAGGAGTTGAAATGTTTGGCTTTTTGATTCAGGTGTCCTCATATATATCGTTGTGCCGATCCAAGAAGAAAATCCGACTGTTGCTTCTGAAATTTATTCGAATCTCAAAGATGTCACGTTTTACTGAAAAACGGACAATTCCCGTTTACCTCTATTGCTTTTATATGTTTACCCTAATCTTGATTTCTCAAATTGCATATCTGGTATCTGACGTCAGAATAGAGAAGCATCGAAAAATATGGGACTCAAGCCCTGCAAGTATGGAATTCAAATATTATTTCTCAATTTGCGCCGATGTTCATTTTGTGACTGTGGCTATTGTATCGCAGATTGTTATGGTTTCTTTTGCCAGTTATTATAGCTCAATATGCGTTTACGTGAAGATATTTCTTTCCGAGTTTATTTCAAAATCACATTCTTTAATCGCAAGTCGTAATTTCTCAATTTTGCTGGATTTTTACAAAGAAATAACAGATGGAATATATTTCGCGGATCATTTTCTTTCCTATCCAACATTTATTTACCTGTTGGTGGGCATGTTCGGACTCTTTTGGTTTGGTTACACTTTTGCAGTTTACTCTCTCGACAACTTCGGGACTTATGCATTTGTTCTTGTTGGAATATTGTTCTACTTGACGTTGCTTTTAACAATTTTGATACCTGCCACTGCAGCGAATGACGCTTTGGAAGAAGCAAGAGACATCGTTCTGTCGTTACCCGCTTGGTTGCCGCAGCAATACAAGGGATCAGAGAAGTTTCTGCTTCAAAAATACAAGCCCAAAATGGTTTTCACTGTTTGGAAAATTTACGAAATTAAGAGGTCTCTTTTAATCAGTTCTCTCGGCACGCTTCTTACTTATGGGTTTCTTATGGGAACCATCGGAAATTAAAATATTGGGTGTGACGGGACAAGCGAGAGCGCAACTCCTCGAATTCCTCCTTAAACTGAGTATAAAAATGTCGCTTGTAATGTTTGAAAAAATCTCTTTTTTACTGGGAATCGTGCATCTAAATTTTCCGATTTATATCAATAACTCAACTCAAATTACCTTTCTTCGGTAACGCTAGTCATTACAGTTTGTGTATCGATTAATTTTGTTTCTTCAGACAATAACTTCGGAAACGATTATCCGAAGAAAACATAGTCTGAAAACTTAGAAGAAAAGGTTGTAATCAAGGTTGTTCGTTTCTTTGGAGTGGTTTTTTTCCTTAGATTTCTATATTTTAACAGAAACTTTTTAAATACAGCTTCGGTAATTTGCACATAATTAAATGTATTTGATGTTTTCACTGGATAGTGCATGTATATAAAGAAATAACCGTGAACGAATATGATATATTTCTCTGAAATAAATGGCAGCGTGAAGATCAATAATTTAAAATATATAGAAGATTTTCATTCAGCGCGAATGGAAATGTGCATGTTGAAATATATTCGTTAACATGGTCCTCTATTGTGTAAATTTATAGAATTGTGAAGAAATTAATTGTACCGAGAAGAAAATTTTCTTTTTAGGCACATGAATTCAGTGTAAACTTTAATGCATATCTACTACTTTGACGTAAGGACCACATTCCAAATTTTATTCTAACTCATCGTTTCGTTATTGTTATCGTTTACATAGACACTAGAACTTAAAGTCAAAAAATAATTCTTGGGGGCCTAAAGGAGGTCAACATCTTCAAATAGCGAGATCGAATTTTCTATGGAACACATAATTTGTCTCACTAAGCATGATTTATGATTATAATTTTTAAAACTGAGGTCAATTTTGCATTCTTAACTGAAATAATATTATTTTTTAAATCTTATTCTAGAACTTTTGAAATTTTTCTACATCTAAAGACGTAGCCTTTAAACCTTTTATTCTTTAACAGTGCAGATTTTCTTTATAGAATAAATGAGTAGTATTAAAGTTTAAAATGTTATAAAGGTTTTCATTAATATAAGTATAATTTGTATTACCAGACGCAAGAAGTGAAACAAAGAGAATGAAGATATTCCTACGTTGAAATATGGAACTCCTAAAAAAGTATAGAGATGAAATATCATCCGTTAGTAGCAGACCAAGCGATAGCCAGTAAGTGTGTTAGCGGTTTCCCAGAATTCGTCTTTGAAGGGTTCTGAAAGGTTTTGCCTCCAACAATTATCACATACAGTTTGGTGAGCGACCCTATTATAGCGTATCATATACTTCTCACTCGTTGTGTAATGTTCAGCAAGCCCTCGTCCCCTCATAAGTTGGTGAGCCATCGAAAAACGTCCAAATATTACAGTTTATGTTTAGTTACGAAATGCACGTACTGAGTAGTTTAGATGCCTACTGCTGCCTAAGAAAATGATAAATTTCTGAAAAATCTTCAAATAACGCAAACTTCGGCTTTGGAAAAGCCAAGTTGAAAAATATACTGGACATATTTTGAGATTATGAAGCTGACATATATCATAAATTCAACCAACATGAGAAGACTGCGATTAAAGAATTTTACTCAGAACTTTTATGCTGCTTACGAGAAGTTACGAAAATGATACACTCAACAAAAGAAGCGAGAAAAATTGAGTTTTTCTGTATATTAGTGTACCACCATATCACTAACACTAAAATTATCTTGGCAAGAGCGATGTTACCACTCTTACGCATTCAATTTCATGGGAAAGAGAATCCGAAACCGTTTTGCTGTTGCCGAAAGATTTGCAGTGTTCAGAACAGAGGATTTTGAAGAAATGAACTGATAATTCACTACGCTTCTCCATTTCATCACTTCTTTACAAAAATGTAAAATCGAAAAATATTATTCGTGAATATAATGTAACACTATCACGAGATATATTTATAATTTTTGATTTGTTGATTCCTAGTTTCATTTCAATATGTAGTTTACATATTCTTGCTATTGATTAAATAACTTTGTTTTAATTCTGTTTTTCAATAGTGCAAGATATTAGCTTGTGTTTTAACTTATGATCATAAAGTATAAGGAATTATTTACATATTTTTAATTCATTCTCTTAAGAAATATTTTTTGCAGCATTGCTCATTTCAGAACTGATGAGCTTCCGCTGGTCTTCATGATTATGTACAAGGAAAGCTTAATATGTGTAATATAGAAATAATATTTGTATTCTTAAATGGTTGTATTTAGTTAGTTCTCCAAGCACAAAATGTCTTCTATCTTATTTTTGTTAATAAGTGTAAAAATATCTGAAAACTCACAATAAAATTTCAGGCTCAGTGGAGTGTATTGGAATAATTAATTTTTGTCTTATTTTCTATACCATCATCAAAACACGAAAGAAGGAAAAGATGTAAATTCTATTTAAATAAAATTATATCTCATGCTTTACAATTGCTTCTACAAGGTGTCGAGTGCATAAGTTATTCAGTCATTTAATTTGAGAAGAAACATGCCTGAAATTTTGATAGTAGTAATAACACATAGGAAGGTGAGCATTTGCTAGACAGTTCCGCACGCAGCATCTCTAACCACAAAATTTTAAAGTTCGTCATCTCGAACAATATTGCAGATACTTAAAACGGTAAATTAGGAAGTCCTTAGGCATCTTTCGTTTAGTAATAAATGACGCACCATATACTTGACCTGACTAAACCGAAATTGAAATGTTCGAATTCAAATTTGTACGATCAATCAATGTTTGATGTGTTTTTATCTTTTTCATAGAAGGAATCATCAATACTGACTGTCCAAGTGCCACTTGGAATACCTGGTTTTACCCGAATGTAGAGGTTATGAAGAACAAAATAGAACCGAGCAATTATTAGACTAAATCCGCATTGTTTGATAGGTTGTAAATCCTTAGTAAACATATAATAAATCTGAACTAAATAAAATTTTTATAACTGCAATGATTATTAAGTAAGGATAGTTTATAAACAAACGTCTTAAAACAATAAACCTTCACAGTCGCCTTGAATTCAAAACCAACAGCACGTAACTCTGACTGTTCCCATTTCATAATAAGTAGAGTTTAACTCTTTAATTTCTGATACTTTTTTACATATGTGGTTTATAAACCACACTCGCAGTTAAATGGTTAATCAGCAACTGTAAGTTAGAAAGGAGAACTAATAGCGCCAGAATCAAGGGTACCCGGTTTAAACCCACTCTCCCCTACTCAAATCGTTCGAGCCGTAGTAGTGACGTAAAACGTACCATCTGCCGACATTCGCACATTTCGTTTCAAAGTTTATCGACACTGCGTAATTTATCCAGTATCAGCTGAGAATCAAATTGATCCATTGCTCTACCTCCGAGTAAATTTTTTAATCGAATTGTTTTTTTATCTACAAGATAATTTTTAGTTGAAAATAAAAAGAGAGTTTTCATGGTTTTTCTTCGCCAAATATGTTGAGAAATAAAAAGAAGTAGATAGAAATTTATAATATTTTTGTCTTTTTTTTATTCTTGAAATAATAAAAATTTCTCACATAAATGTTTTTATTATTTTACTTTTTTTTTTCTTTTAAAGATATATTTAAAGAGTGAAAACTACAGAAAATGACAGCCGCTGCGATATTTACCTGATTCAGATCATACAGTGTGCCAATTTCTTCCAATTCGATACATGACCTGATTTGGGGCCCATCAGTTTGCTTGGTATTTATGAAATCCACAGTATCAACAAAAAAAAAATTGAAACCGTGGATGAACTAGAAGAGTATATCAATGAAGCAATTCGTCCAATAATTCCTGCTCATTACGAAACACGTAGGGTGAATATTTTTTATTAATGATTAGACATTGTCCTGCTACAGAAGGTACATAGAGCTGTATTGATATAGCACACGTAACTGAACGAAGCAATGTACTTC
>BGPR01042277.1:0-13316 GCA_013235015.1 Araneus ventricosus | reverse complement strand
GATTCCAACTCGAATTCAAACGGAAACCAGCGGGAGTAATCTAATACGACCAGTAACGTGGGGTGGGTAAACATGCAGTCGGTAGGTAAATATTTTTGGGATATTTACCCAATGCCTGGTTATTTTGACAAAAAAATATGAATTGTGATTTACAATCAAACATATAAAATTTATGAATTCCCCCAAATTTAATATTTTGAAAAAGAAAAATAAATGCGTATGTTCGCAATTTTTACGCGCGCTGAGGTACCACAACTTTATTTAACGTTTTTGAGTACGAAATCTTACTATAGATATCGCACAGGATTTCAGCATACCTCTGGTTAATCACAGGCGTCCATCTGGAGAATATCAGAAGGAAGTTTCGTTTTAGGGGGTTGCCATAATTTCCGAAGCGCGTGTTTTCCGCTCGCTTCAATTTCCTTCGTAGACCGCCAAGGTCAAAAGCCAACAAAACTAACTTGAGTAAAATAAGCGAAACGCTCGCCAACACACAGTCGCAATGTTCATTTTGAACCTAATATGCAATTTGAACACTTTTTTCCAAACGTATTGAAACGAAAATTGGACTCAAATCTGCAATTAAGGTTAGAAGGGCACATACCAAATTTCATATATCTAAATCATTATCTTAAAGAGTTATTGTGTTTATACAGACAAGTTTATGATTATACAGACCGACAGACAGTCAACCCTTGACAGATTTGACCCAAAATTTTATACGGACCTACATTGATGATGGCAAAACTGTGTACCAAATTTTATCCATATAGCTTCATTCAAGATTTTGAGTTATAGTGTTCACATAAACGCCGACAGACGGATTTTTAATCCGCAGACGGATTTTGTCCAAAATTTGATAGAAACCTACAAATTATGTGTCAAGATCACATACCAAATTTCATCCCCGTATCTCTAATAGTTTTCGAATTATCGTGTTCACAGACAGACAAGATTCCAAAATTGTGTTTTTCGGACTCGGGGAGGTCTAAAACGTGGAGATTCGTCAAAATCTCGAGTTCGAATTTTATGACGATTACAATACTTTCTCTTTGTATACTTCCTATACGAGAAAGTAAAAATGTTAAATGTTCAGATTGATGCCTAGTAACAAAATTTGAAATTTCAGCCAGTTACAGTTAAACAAAACGAGGTAAAAAAAATGGAGATATATTTTCCGTTCTTCATTCTTCGCTGAATGCTGATTGAAAATACGAATGAAACTTTTGCTAACCATTTATCACAATTTCCGAAGAAACTATCCATCCCGTCTGTATGAATCAGGCATAACTTGAGAAACCATTAGAAACCTTACAGTGATAACTGATTTGTAACTATGTTCCCTTATCTCCCTCCCCACAGAGACACAAATTTGTGTCTCAGTGTTGTGGGAGTTCTAAACGAGCTTTTAATTTCGTGTTTAGTTGTTTTGTTTAGGAAATCTCTGAAACATAATATTAATTGTTTCTTTTTGTCTCAGCTTGAAGTTTCCGGGTTGTAAAAATGAATGTATCCTTAAGATTTTTCCACACTTTGCTAAAACCATTTCAATTTTTAAGAATCTTGGTTTTCCTTAATTTTGTGCCCCCCTGGCAACAGCGCTCAGGGTACGCGCCCTACCTGCCCCACCCTAGTTACGCCATTGCAAACAGCGGCGCGTTCAAACGCCCTCTACAAGAGAAGTACTGTAGGCGGTCATAATAGGCTTAGTGATACATTCCATGGTTCGAATCCCACTTCTGACACCACTTTTGTAGGCGGTTATAGTAGGCTTAGTGATACATTTCACAAAAGAATACACAGTAACTTTAACTAACTATTATATTATGCAGAATTAAGTTTACATTTTGAAGAATCATTATTTACAGTTAAAGGTATTTACAAATGAAATAGTTCGTCGTTAAATAGGTTTTGGGATGGCCAACGTCGTCTTTAGTCTTTGCCAGGAAAATACCCAACGTCGTTTGGTTTATGCGTCTTCTACCTCGTCGTCGTCTCTTCTGTTCTCGGCAGCTTGATTCTCCGACGTCACTGGCGATAGCAGCGCCATCTACAGGTACTCGGCTGCGACTGGTGGTCCACAGTACTGTCTGTTTTCCATATACGGAAACGCTCCGCGCTCTTGCGCATGTGCCGGTCAGCGTCGATTTTACCAAAATAGGGGTGAGATGAAAGATGGATGAGAATATGGATATTTTTTACTAAGCAATATATAGAAACAATACACAAGTTTCGAATTGAAACAGATTAGCACGATTCAAAAAGAAAATGAATATCAACTTCGCAAAAGAATAACTAAAAGAAACAAGTGCCTAACAAAGAACTACAGAAAAATGCTCTTCTTGCGCTGTGGATAACCTTTCTGAGGAGTAAAATCGTCCAAAAGTGATGGGCGCGGTCTTCTGATACAAACAGTAAGTTCAAGTAAGTTTATGAATGTTATCAATTTCAAATTAATATTCTTTAAATTGATTCACAAATAAATTATCCAGATGCAATCAGGAAATATCAATATCTAAATCCGAACGCTTGATTTGCTTTACTTAAATATTTGGATTAGTAAAAATTAAATACCATTTTAATTAATTATTACAATTACTAATTAATAGTATCGATCTCTAAACCTTAAAAATTACGTCGATGATCGTTCTGTAAAGAAATATCTTCGAAGTATCGCTTACAATATGCAACTTTAAATATGCCATTTGAATGTATGCACATAATAGGTTTGTTTTTTAATAAAATAAATTCCCTAAATCCTTATTTCAATCTTTGACTATAATTTCAGCTTCTAAAAAATTATTTTAGTACTGACATGATTTTAATGATTTAGTAATTAAAAATATCAATTAGAAATATGTTATGTTTAGTTAAATTGGTATTTAATTAAGAAAAATTGAGCTCAATTAAATACAATTACTATACCTTACTTAATATGATGGATTTTTATATTGATTTGTCGGGATTCTGGCTCGTCGATAGGGATGGAGGTTATTGCGAAAATAACCGGTTTTCTGTTATTCAGGTTTTTTTCACCTCCGGTTTGACTTAGCGGTTATAATCGCTCAAAATAACCGGTTTTTTAAAAATAAGAAACAAGCCACAAAATTTTTTATTAATATTGTTTTGACAGGAAATCAATCCATTGGTCAATATTTATCTGTTCATAAAGACTTTTTCAGTCATCCGCCAACCAACAGACGCCTCGAGGAATCGGTTGTCTTTGATTGGTTTCGAATGATGAAATTCAAAGCTTCATAACTTGGTAAATTTTAGTCTAAATCGAACCTATCTTCCGATCCGGGTTTTTTCACCCGATTATTGGATTCAAAAAAATAACCGGTTATAACGGGAACAAAAATATAACCCAACCGAAAAAACCTGTTTTCGGTTAAAACCGGGCGGTTTTTCCCATCTTTGTCGAGATTACTACCCAAACACCATAAATAAGACCATTTTCGCATCAAATGGCGTATATTTATCACAAAGAGTTACAATTTGAAAATACAGTGGAATCTCCCTATAACGAAATCGCTTGGTTCCAGTTGAAAAATTCGCTATAGAGAAAATTTCGTTATACGGAGATTAGAGATTTTTGCAGTTATTTAAGTAAAGGTTACAAGCCTTTTAGTATGTGCGATAAGTTCAAAAATATTTAATTATGACTTTCAATTAAAAATGAAGTAATATTTATTATAAATTTGTTAAAATTATACTAATTTTTATTGTATAAACAAAATGTTCAAAAGTGAAGACAAGTCACCAATTTAGAGAATAATATGTACTAGTATAAATAAACATAAAATGCGTATTGACACATCCATTTGCTGTTTCCACCCCGATTCTTGGAATCTTGACCCGTAGAAATGTTGCTCCCTCTGTAGAAACCCAGGTCCCCACAACTGCATTACCCTTCACATAGCATTCTATTGTTATGTGTTATCGCTGGAATGAACAATGCGAGTGGTTCCAGAAACAGGCACGTGTGAGCGATTTGTTTGCACAGAAATTAGCAACTTTCTTCAAAAATGACAAAAATCGAAAAGATAAAGGTCTGAAAAAATTCGTTATAGGGAGAAATTCGCTGTAGGGAGACTTCGTTGTATGAAGACTCTACTGTATATTTTATTTAAACGAATAGTATTGGTATAAACAATTTTTTCGTGAGAAAAATTCCGAGTTCATATGTCAAAATGAATGTTATATAATTGAAAAGAATTTTAAGTGTTTATGTGAAAACGAAAATTAAACAAGACACACACATAATAAGAATTCTTTATGACAACTGTTTATAGAGATTTTGAAATTAGAAACACAACCAAATCAGATATTTTGACAACAATTTCATTCATAAAGTTGTGGCAATGTTTTGTTTCATAACGTGGTACGTTGTTCCGTCGTTTGTCCCCAGAAAGGACACCAATTTCATACCACTTTGTTCAAGTTACTTTTTTGGGTATTTAAAAATTGAAAACATCGCATTATAGAAATATACAAATAATCGATTTGTAATTTTAAAAAACAACATTTATACTACTCCGACTGTTTACATGATCAACTAGGTGAAATATTCTAGCACCATGTAGGAATTTGGAGCAATCACGATTACAAAATTAAAAAATACCATTTCATCTTGGTGGGAAAAATGAAAGAAATATTAAGTGACCATTTCTTTGATATTTACAGTTTTTAGAGCGTTTCGTTTCCCTGAATTTAGAGAGCATCTCAAATTTCTTACAATGTTTGTAAGAATGCTAAAAGGATTTGACTGAATAAGTTTCTTCTTATTCACAATTATATTCGAAAGAATGAAAGCTAATAACTCTGGTATTGAGACTTCAGTCGGAATAAATAGTTCGCAAGGATTGTCAAGTCACTTCAGATTTACGAAAACTTTTCGAAATCCACTAATTTAAGTCCTTTTCATTCAAATGCTCATATAACACATTTTCTTTAATCCAAAAATAAATAAATCAGTATCTGACATTCCTTAGTTGGAAAATTACAGATTTTTAAAAATTAAATGTTCTCTCATAACAAAAGCAGGATGTTCCTCAGCTTTTTTCAGTTCTTCTTGAATATAATTTTTTGGAAAATTTAACAAATTCACTCACGACTTATTCAACAGTATCTGCCATTGTCCAAAGTGCATTAACCATTCAGTTTCACGTTTAAATTCCATTTATCAATGGATATATTTGTGCTTCACACTCCAAGCTTAACAGCATTTTTAGTGTTTTCATGGATGTAGCTGAATTATTCTTTCCAAGAGACTGAATAAAATATTTGAAGTTTAATGTCTATTTACTTTATAACCAAGGTCAGCGGCCGTTTTGAGCTTCTTATGCAGCCTTACCACTTATTTACAATTTGCACTGAAGTAATATAATTGCCTGTAATATAATAATAAATACAGAACAATAATCTTTAAGATTTTACTCGTGCGGCCTTTTGCCCTGCTGACGAAACTTAATGAGGCCTTTCAGTGCAAAAAGCTTTCCCACCCCTGACCAAGGATTTTCTTTTCAAATGTTTTGCATATCTTCACGACTTTAGATGATTCACGAATCACCTAATAGTATTATTAACTAAAATCCAGCTGAAAAACCTAGAAGGCATTTTCTTTTCTGTTCAACAGTTCCACTTAAAGAAATCAGGAAAAGAAAATCCACTTTAATTTTTCTCCTCCATCCCACACTGAATTAGCTGAAATTTAAAACCAAGTTTGAAATAATTGAATTCTTTTCTTTTCATTTCCTTAAAACGTCTTCTTTGCATACTTAGATGCCCTTTTTGAATCACAATTCTGTCTCTTCCAGTTGCTTATATTGGCATTCTTTCAAAAATTATGAATTGGCAGCGATATGAGTCTGAGGACACTGATAGGATTCTGAAGGCATGGGACTTGGGTTAGTTTGAGCTTTTGAATACCATCATCATTACACTTTGCATATTTTCTTTTGATTTTTTTTGTCGCCGAGTTTAGCACTGAATAAAGACATTAGTCAGCTTTTCATATAGCAAAGGCTTGTTTGAAGCCACAGCTCTGAAAGCATCCCTGTAACAAACACGCAAAGTTTTGTTCCATGAGACCCTATTCATTACACGTACCATTCTTTCAAATCCTTCCCGCCCTTCTTCTTTTTGGGCGTTTTTTCAGGATGGCTCTTGCTGAGTCCATTAACAGGTGGCAAAGGCCCGTTCAGAAACGCTGGACTGGCAGCGATAGCACCGAACTGCGCCCCGAACTGGTAGTTCTTACTTTCGTCCACTTTGTAAGAACCTTCTGTTCTATTCCTAAGCTTGTAGACGATGAGGGCGATGAGCACGATCGCGATGAGG
The DNA here is from genome assembly GCA_013235015.1 of Araneus ventricosus. Classification (NCBI taxonomy): domain Eukaryota; kingdom Metazoa; phylum Arthropoda; class Arachnida; order Araneae; family Araneidae; genus Araneus; species Araneus ventricosus. The sequence continues at coordinate 6,974 of BGPR01042277.1, read as the reverse complement.
GCGCCGGCGATGACACCGATGACCAGCGCCGTGTTGTCCGCAGAACTTCGAGTTCTTTGGGTTGGTCTCTGGTAGTCCTTGCCATTGGGCAGCAGTCCCGGTATAGGAACCTCGTACACCACAGCTGGCACTCTGGTGGTTTTAGCGTAAGGGGGCTGATCTGGAGGCAGGTTGCTGTGAGACACTATCATGATGGGCGGAATGGTGGGTATGGAAGACATGGGACCGCGCTCTGGAGACAGGGGATGTATGGTGGGGATGGTGAGCAAGATGTCTTCTGGTCGGCCCACCTCGCCTTCGGAGATGCCCGACCCGATGTCGATGCTGCAGTCGTCGTCGTCCTCACAGGCCTCGCTGGGATTCGGTTGAGCAGAGTCTTCGGGGGTCGGCGACACAAATTCTGGAGTTATAAGTTCCTCATCTGAAAAGATGTATTCATTCGGTTAGAGTCAGCAAGGGTACAGATGTATGAAATAAATGATTATATGGAATAAAATTTTTTGTTAAGATTCTTTTTGATTCTCTACTTAATGAAAGATTTCACTTGTACTTTCAGCAAGATAGTTTATTCGAACTTTATTTCACTACCTTCTTTTCATGGACTTCGAAATTTTTGTTAGGAACGAATATTAATTCACTGTCAAAAACATGGAATTTATACACCTTCCTTTTTAAAAGCAATTATGAAGAAAAATTGTGCGTGTTCCAATCCAGTTTAACCAAAGTTTACTTGTTTATGCAACAAAACATCAAATAGCAAGAGGATTTTTAAAATGAAGGTTTATAAAATTTGTTAACTAATTTGTGGAGCAATGAAGATTTTAATTTTTGTTATTTCTTTAGAAAATGTTTAGACCAATTCTAAACCGTTTTAGAGAATTTCATTTAGAAGAAAATAACTACACAGGAAGAAATTCTCTACTTTAGCATGGTAACTGAATGAGCTTCCTCCCAAGTAAGCACACAAAAACAATCCTGAGATTTTATTACAGTAAGATGTGACATTCGGTACACTTTTCGATGATTTAGCGCACAAATATTGGTCTTATTGATTGCTCCTTCCGTCAAACTTCAGTTATTCAATTTCCCCTTTCCTCCAAATGGAGAAAAGGACAAGAAGAAACTTGGGAAAACTCGGTTTAGATAATTGGCCACGCATCTTTTAAAGTTCATACGCGCAACTGTCACTTCGCCAAACTGAAAATGACAAATTAAGTCGCCATATTCGATATTGTTTCCTCGTTTTTCGAACAAGTTTGTTTACAGCTGCGAAATTTTTTTAACGTTAGTCCCGTAAATAATAAAAATTGTAGATGAAAATGAACGACCGCCAGCAACAAATAAGGTAAGTTCCCCCTAAGAGACCACTGCCACCTATGGTACACCAGACAAGATGTGCGAACGACCGCCAGCAACAAATAAGGTAAATACAATTTATAGGTCCACCTACTAGGTAATTTATCTTCTCTCGTTTAACTTAATTTTTTTCACTAAATTGTATGAATGAGATATATGATTGTATGAATGTTGAGAGAGATTTCTTATGTGAGTTAATACAATATTCCTTTGCAGATCAAAATTCCCATACAGTAAACTAATATTTAGGTCTATATCAAAATTATAGTTAGGCCAAACGGTTATCAACTGTAAGTAACGGAGATGGAGGACTCCTGAGTCCATGTGCTCCGAGAAAAACATGCATCCCTGGCGCAGCAGAAATCGGACTTACTTCCCACCCGCGGAAATCAAGGGATAAGCACTTGGAGGGTTAACCCTCTGGGTACATTTAACGTCCAGCAGTAATTATGCACTTGCTTCGTTTTAGTAGGCTACTCGCCATTCGAAATGACACAAAATTCAGCAAGTACGTACATTCTTTATTCATTCGATAGTAGTTAGTATCAGTTGAAACAAAAGGAACGATTGAGGTAAGCCTTGCTTGTGATATACTGCCCCTTAATTTCAAAAATAAACAATATTATTTATGAAAAGACTTTAGCCAATCTGGGATTTGGACTTTTACTAGCAAATTGCACCTACAAATAGAGTTTGAAATTCTGGAAAACATTGAATTAAAAACCATTGCTAAGCCGTAATAAGTGTTTGTAAAGTATTATAAAGAAGTTATATGAGAAATGCACTGAACTGATGAGTAATTCATGCAAAAAACAGGTATAATTTACGAAGATGGCATTATTAAATTTCTATAAAAGTTCGAAAAGTAGACGGAGGGAGGAATGGGAGGCATGGAGAGACGCGAACTTTAAAAGACGGAACTTCAATGAATAACCTTGCAAATGATTGATGAAAAATCAATTTATTGCTTAATCTGAGAAATGTGGAAAGCGATACATGCTACCAGATCACCTATAAGGTTATGTTATTTATTGTTATGACTTATCTCACTTTTTCTAGCCTGGTCCACGAATCAAGGACTCATGGTAAAGGAGAAATGTGATAACAACTGCTAATCAAAGGGACCTTTGAGCACCTAGGGCAGATGTATCAGTAGAGCTCCGGTATAGGGCGGTAGGTTGTCCACCTAGAGGACTTTCAGGAGGAACTGGCACACAGTAGTTGAGTTTCGCTTGTAGGGAAGCATCCAAACCGACGGCAACAAGCAATTCGTTGCTAAAGCATACATCGGTCTACTAATTTTCAAATACTACTGGTTAGCAGTGGCGTATTTTCACAATATGAGGCCACAGGCGCAAAATTGTTTCGAGGCTCCTTGCTCTACCCAATATCGTAAACTTGCTGTCGGCTTTGCATTGCGAGGTACGTCAAATAGATCTTGAAGCCCTCCAGGCTCTCAAAGCACGAGGCATGCGCCTCTAGCGCCTGTGCGAAAAACCGCCACTGCTGGTTAGGGTAACTTGAGGACAGATACCAGGATGTCCTAACCAGTAGTAAACCAACCTTCCGATTGAAGTTCCTCACCCACACACTCGACCACTGGTGTAGTAGAGTCGGAATGCCTATATCCGACACTGCTCTTATTTACGAAAAATAAAGGTGGGTGTGATGATTTGAAATAATACCATTTACTCCATTTGAAGTAGCATATCTATTTATTATGTTGACAGGAAAAAGATGCTGCTGCTGAATAATTTAAAAATAATGAACTGCGTTTTAACATTGAAACTAGGCAGGTGTCGGAGAGTTCACAATGCTATCACATCGTACCACTGGACTCAGACAGTCCTTAGGGTTTGGCCACCTCGTGAGGTCAGTTGCTGGACATTGAGATCTGGAATCTCCCCTTAGCGGGAGCTAAAGGCAGTTGAAGGGGTCTATTCTGGTACCCCCGGTTGGGTTGGAAGATGTCACTTTTCCCGTTGTTAACGTGCGGAAAAAGTGACGTCTCCCAACCCAACCGGGGGTGCCAGAATAGACCCGGAAGTCTCCTACGCGAGAGCTTGCCTTACTCATCGGATCTCACCTCTCGTCTCACTCTGAGTGACATAGAGACGTTAGCATAAAAACCAATCCCACTATAGACGCCTATGGGGAGTGTTTTCGATCCCAATATTTGGCGATATTTCGCTTTTTTGGCGAGAAATGCTTTGTAAAGTTTTTCTATTTCGACGATGACCGAGAGATGCAATCTGTTATAAGGATGTAAACATTTCTACATTGTAGTTTTTTGTGTGTGTATGTGTGTGACTTAAAGTAGAATGAATTCCTTCTTGAGTGTCTTAAAGTTGAAAATAATTTGTTATTAGTCGTTAATTGCAAATAAAGGTGGAAGGTTTTCAAAACACGATGAAGAAAAAACTCAGTTTCGCGCCAATCAAAGTAAATACGGAAACCCTAGCGGGAACAATGATCAACTTGGCGTGGTAAAAGACATTCCCATAGGCGCCTATAATGGGATTGGTTTTTATGCGAGCCGTTACAGCATGAGAGTCGCTGCGCCATCTGTTGGTGACGGGCACAAATTCCACATAAATAAGAAAAATGGTAAACAAATCTCCTTAAAAACAGTGCAGTTTTTGTCACCCAAGTTGGAGCGTTCCGGCACTGCTTAATCTGCAATTACACCACTGACTGGGGTATGTTATTTCCCTATCACCGTGGATATGAAATGAAACGATACCATAAAACTGTAATTGTTGCGGAGATTGTGAATCAGGGTTGACAGATCAAAATAAGGCCAAACCTTCTTAAAAATAAGGCCAAAAAAGGCCAAATTTGACAAATGGGTTAAAAACGTCATTTGCTATTAGAAAAACAGCTATCCATCATGAAAACGAATCCCGCTAGATAGGCGTTCAATGTTCTATTATTTATTAAACAAAAATTTAAGTGAAAGAAATTTAAAACATCCTTGTTCTATTCAGGAGCTATTTCGTCTGACAGCTCATTACATATCGTTTGAAATGTGTAATATCAAAAATTTATTAAAAAACAATAGAATAAGTAATTAAAAATTGTTCTAAAAGACATTAAAAATGAATTTGAGGCCAAATGAAAATTCCTAAGGCCAAGGGCTTTGAAAAAAGGCCAAATTTCCATAATTTGGCCTTAAAAAGGCCAATTTGGCAACCCTGTTGTGAATGGGAAACCCTTACGCTTCTCGTTGTTGGACGCCTCGCAGTCGTCTTCGTCGTCCCAGCAGCCAGAACCGGCTCCGGAGAAGACCATCTCTTCGGTCGGCTCCACGGGGTCGGCCGTCGTCGCTTTCTGAAACGGGGCGGAACATCAAAATAAGGTCAGGCAACAATTGATCTTTTACATTAATCACACAATCAATTGGGCTTCAATCTATACTTATAAAAGTCAATGCTTGTGTGTGTGCGATGTCCAGACGAATCTATCGCACTTACAGCCATGAAATTTGGCACACAGATAGTCGCAATGGTGAGTGAATGAACCTCGAAGCCGGAATTTTAAAATTTAATCTAGACATTTTTTACTTAATATTTTGTGTAGTTTTGGGTGATTTTTCGCACTTATTTCTCAATAGCATGGCTTCGAAACGATTTCCGTTCTAATGAAGTTTGTTTCGTACGTTTAACGTAATTTACTGAATTTTGAGAAAATTTTAAAAAATAGTTACTTTTATGTTAATTTTTAATAAAGATTTCTTCAAATTATCGCATCTGACGTTCTAACATCTCTATAATTTTCATTTTTTTTTTCAGCTTATAACTGGAACGTTTCTGTCGGATTTAAAACAAGAACGGTTAAAATATCTTTTTTCGTTTTTTAAAATTGATTTTTCCCTGATCAATTCAAAAGATTTAACAGCGAGAGTTTCTCCGGACGAGTGACCTTCCTCGCGGCAGGTGACGTCATGTGCTTTCATTCCAGTATGCATTTCTACAATCCGATGTGTATCTTTTGTTTTGATTTTGTTTTCAAAACTTGTTCGTGTAATTGATGGGCATTCTTTTCCTGATTCCACGGGCAACGCCGTGCGCATACTGCTAGTGAAAGATATTAGACAACCCAGTATAATTGAGAGTTTTAGCTGTTTATGTCAAGACAAAAGAATAATAATAAATTTGACAGAAACGGTTTTTAAAAATACACCTCTAATAGTTTACTAAAATTTAGATTTACTATTCGATTACAGTAGATTCTCCCTATAACGAAGTCTCCCTACAGCGAATTTCTCCCTATAACGAAATTTTTAATCGGAATGTTAAATAAAATTCAAAATATTCTCCATATAACGAAGTGGTTGTCTCCCTATAACGAATTTTTTCAGACCTTTATCTTTTCGATTTTTGTCATTTTTGAAGAAAGTTGCTAATTTCTGCGCAAACAAATCGCTCACAAGTGCCTGTTTCTGGAACCACTCGCATTGTTCATTCCAGCGATAACACATAACAATAGAATGCTATGTGAAAGGTAATGCAGTTGTGGAGACCTAGGTTTCTACAGAGGGAGCAACATTTCTACGGGTCAAGATTCCAAGAATCGGGGTGGAGTGGGAGTGGAAACAGCAAATGGATGTGATAATATACATTTTATGTTTATCCGTACTAGTACATATTATTCTCTAAATTGGTGAATTGTCTTCATTTTTGAGCATTTTGTTTATACAATAAAAATTAGTATAATTTAAAAAAAATTATAATAAATATTACTACATTTTTAATTGAAAGTCATAATTAAATATTTTTGAACTTATCGCGCATTCTAAAAGGGTTGTAACATTTACTTAAATAACTGCAAAACTCTCTAATCTCCGTATAACGAAATTTTCTCTATAGCGAATTTTTCAACTGGAACCAAGCGATTTCGTTATAGGGAGATTCCACTGTATTTTCTACTTTTTAGTTTTGAATTTTTAATTCATTATTATAAATGAAGGGTCCAGCGGAAACACGAGGAGGTTCCGATCTTTAAAATTTTGCAGGATACAAAAACAAAGTTTCCTGTGTCCTGAGCATGCAGCTAACACTAGTAACACTACTATTTTATTTTAATGAAGTATTGAGGCAATAGAGTAAATCACGTTTGGTCAAAAATTTATTTAAAAAACAGTTGTAGTATTAAAATGGATAATGTGTGCGTGTATTTGCGCTCTGCAACACTGGATCAAGCCTTTCGATTTTGAGAGAGATTTTATTGAATCTCCACATTTTAAATCTCCCTGGATTCAAAATAACCATTTTATTTGGATTAATGCCTGTGAACAGGACAATGCAAAATTTGGTATGTGGTTTTCACACCAAAATTGTAGATTCCTGTCAAATTTTGGGTGACATCCGTGAACAGGAAGTCTGTGTGTCTCTCTGACCACGTGAATGTGAATACAGTAACTCAAAAGAGCTAGATGGATGAAATTTTGCATATGGTTTCATGATCAGAATTATAGACCCGCATCAAATTGTGCAGAAAATTTGTAAACGAGCTTATCATCAAAAAAATCGACCTCGAGATTTTGATGAATCTCCACAGTTCAGAACTCCTTGAGTCCGAAAAAATTCATTTTTGGAATTGTATCTGTCAAATTCTGG
>BGPR01042276.1:2142-13316 GCA_013235015.1 Araneus ventricosus | reverse complement strand
GATATCATCATTAAAATATCATTGCCATCATTAAGATATCATCATTAGGATATCATTGCCTTCCGCTTCATAACGTCGAAGAAAGTGGAAGAACACTGCAAGCGTATTTCCTTCGTACTCAAAAGTGAATGACCAAAAAATCCGCGTTGAGCACAATCTGCAATAATCTAATTGGTGACGGACAGTGCAATGAGAAATTCCAACAGGTATTCACAACTCCTGTGCTATGTATACGACGCTATACCATGCTATGATAACATTACCATTACCATGCCTTATGTTTCTGTCATTAGTTCCTACGTCTTCGAACAGAGGGCAGCATGCGACTATGGCTGCACGTATGTTGCCGGGGGTTAATACACCACGGATATATGACGATGAATCCCCGTAGACATCAGGCAAAAAAGCACTGTTGAGCGCAAATGAATGTTGGAGTAAGTTTCCAACTGAGGTACCATTTTGTTCTCGTACTATGCAGCTGTTTAACATTGTTGGAACGAAAATGTCACTATAGGAAATTTTGGACCTCAAATGTCTTCTGCGCATACAATGCTCTTGATGCGCTATGTTGCCTATGTTTTGTAAACAAGTGTAGCCAACATCATGAATGATCTAAGTATATAATTTATTTGGGTGCGAAGTCGAAAACATAATTATAGAAAGGAAATTATAGAGAGAACAGAACTCTAAGATTTTGATATTTACTGACTGCCAAATTTTATAATATTTTTCAAATTTTAACATATCACTGTATAATTGCAATACATGGTCTATGTCTGTGAATTCCACAAAAACATTTCTTACTGATGAAATCTCCTCACACTTTTCAACATTCCTCAAAATACACTTTTAATATTATGAAACAGCAGCAGTTAATGACACTATCATCAAAATTATATAAGCATTAGATATTTCCATTCGCTCATCAGAATACATTATTGTAAATTTATCTGAAATATTTATTTCCAGGAAAAGAACAATATATGGTCAAATCCCTCTTAATATGATATCACGACATGAAATAATAATAACCAAGTAATGCCTTTATATTATAAAAATTAAACAAGAATAATCTCCTCTTCAGTTGAAAATAGAAAGGTAGAAATATTCACTACGCCGCACGAATTTCATGATAATTGCAAAAAATATTTTCTACCTCATGATAAATAGTACATGCGATAGAATAATCGATAGAATTATTCGGAGGATGAAGAAACAGTTATCGTCGATTTTTTGGAAGAAAAAAAATTTCTTCAAAATATTTGCTACATAATATTAAACAAAATAATGATTAACTGTACATCAGACTTTAGTCTAGGTTATATAATATCAACAATATATTTTGTACGATCTCCTGCAAATTGTTGAGAGCTATCTTTTATTAATTTATCATAAGAGATATAACCCGATACAGGTTTAGAGATAACCGATAGACAGTTGAAAAGATATTTAAGGGTGAAAAATTTTATCAACATTCTGATAAATTTCCAATCAGCACAAAATGCATTCTCTTATTGACTCTTAAAGGGAAAAAAACATCCATAAATATTTCTGATATCAAAAGATTTGCGATTATTAAGTTTTTGTAATTGATTTCAAGAATATTATCACTTATAAAATTGGCTATATGTAATAACAATAGCTTTATTCCTTATAGCGGGTTAATTCTGTAACTCTAGACAAAATCAGCTAATTCGTTTCCCATCTCCGGAAAGAATTATCTAGAAATCTATGTTGATGTTGTCTGGCTATTGTTTTTGCTGATAGCAACTGGCCTAAAAAAGCATTTGGCTCCAGATGGCTTTAGTAAGCAAGGGAGGGAATACTTAATGCTTTTTTGGATAATTGCTGCCTTTTCCGGATATATGAAACCACAATGCATTTAACCAGAGAGAACGCGCGCCTCCTTAGCAAACGCTAAGACGCGCGGGGGCCATAGAAAGACCCCGAACTAAAATTCAAACCTTCGCTGATAAAATCGTTATATTTTTAGTTGTAAAAATAACGTTTTTGACTTTTAGACATTTAGAATACAGTGCTTAACACAAATGAAATCCACTCCATTATTATTCACTAATAAAAGCATGGATTTGTTGAGGTTCATTTTTCGCGCATCTCTTTCACGTGAAAAGTGTGGTGCGCATCTCTCGATAAGTTTATTTGTTTACTCTACAAATAAATGTATCGTTTTACAGTTGATGAGCAACTCACAACTCTTCACAGGGCGTTTCATATCTCTCTCTGGTCCTTTTGTTCCAGGTAAGCGCGACACAATATTATGACAAGGAATATTTTGCTTAAATTTTGTTTTTTTCTACTCAGTGCCAACTTTTGTTGGAAAAAATTCCAAGTTATTCACATATTTATCTCCAGAATCTTAGTCCTCTTCCGATTCCGTATCATGTTCGCAGAAACTTTCATAATTTGAAAAAATCTCTTCTAAAACATCCTCAGGTCCATTGTCTTCATTGTCAAAGTCTGGATCTTCATCAGTTTCAACTTCAGCAAGAAGTTTACGTAAACGCTCCATTTCTTTTTCTTACGGAGTCGGCATTGTGAGAAACAGTTAAATACTTCAGTTCGGCAAGAAAAATAACGAACTTACAGAATCAGCTACGTTTAATAACTAGTGTGTGGAACAAACGTAAAGACGCGCACCCCAGTAACTGACAAAACGTGTATTAGGGGACGAAAAATTACGGAAATACTTTCTAAATGCTCAGAAAATGCAGAGGGGGTGACTACCTCAGCTACTGATAAGAAAGGGATGAACAGGTGGCTAGTTTTCTAGGAGTCTGAGTTTTCAGAGGTCTTCTACACATCCTCCCGGGTTAACATCTTCAAATAAAAAAATAGGAAACCATTATGCACATGAAATTATAATTATATTCAATTCCTCCAAGCATTTCAATAAAATCAGATTCGTGTTTTACTGACAATATACTATATAATTTATTTCTTTTTTCCCTATTTTTCCCCTATTAAAAGGTATTTCTGATTTCCAGTTATTTTCAACACTTTTTGGAGACTGCTGCATATCTTAAAATTATTTAAATGTTTTTGAAAATTTAGCATCGTTTAAAAACATAATTTTAAGAGATAAACGACCTGAAGTCTAATTTAAAAATTTTCAAATTATGTTTTTCACTTCCCATACCACAAATAGCGCATGAGTTTAATTTCGAAACTCGCAGCATTTTGAAATCTATAATACAGCTCCTTTTGAAGTGGCAGAACTCAATAAGATAGTATAAATTATTTTTACGCAATGTATTTTTCGTAAAGAAGATTTCTGTAGTTATGAGAAGGAATACCAAGAGGCAGTTCTTACTGTTTGACTCTTAAGATTTTTCTAAAATAAAGAAAAAGAATTCTAAGACCCGAGGTCCTTTACAGAAACATTTTTTTTACAGTTCTTTGAAAGATAAATTTTTAAAGTATCAGCTTACTAGCATGAAAGATTTTGATATCGACTCCATTTCAATTTCTTTAACAAATTCAAAATTTTGAATGCTTCTCCACAATATTGCAAGCTAATTTCCGAATACCACTAACACGATGACGTGAAGTGTTACTCTGTAGTGCCTATGTTACATATTCACGTTGTTGCCGATTCGGTGCTACGATTCAGCGCCTTAAGCTACAGTAATGTGGTGATGTTAGTGCGACTTGGGAGTTAATTTCATGTCTTAGGTGACAACTCTATTCCACATGATTCCTCGCTTAACGCCGTAATGGTATGTTGACATTATTTGCGATTTATATTGACCAAATGGTGACAGATAAATTACGTTTGCTACTTATTATCGTTTTTCAGTATAATAATAAATATCCCTTTCCTTTTCTAATAGGAAAATACATTATTAAATAATAGAGTCTCGTTAATGGAAATTAAATTAAACTTCATCCCGTTTTAACTGATTTAGGTTCTTAATTATTACAAATCCTAAATCGTGAAATGAAAATAAATGTTTTCACTACCATGTGGTCTTATAATAAGGTGGTGCTTTTAAAACAACAAGATCAGTCAGACACGTGAGTCTCGGATGGCCGTACAATTATGGTTGGGAGGCCCAAAACTGATTAAACCGCTGAGGCAATAGGATCTATTATAATTATATCGTTTACTCTTTAGCATATTTTTCGTGGTTTAATTTATAGGTTCATTATTATCAATAAGACTTCTTTGAAAAAAATCAAAAAGATGTAGAACTTTTACAGGGACAGAAAGAAAAATAGTTTTTCTTTCAATGGATGGGATTGAAAATTGCTATATGATGTTAGTGATATTATATTGACTCTTAAAGATAAACTAAATGCTCTTGAAGCAATCTTTAAAAACTAAGAAGAGCAAAAGAAAGCCTCAGGTAAGGACATGAATTGCCAAAATATATCAGCTGTAAAACAGCGATCTGGAACCTACAATAGCAAACTGAAAACGTTTTTATTTTATGAATTCTTTTTAAGAGTTGAGACTATTTTATTAACATAGGCCTAAACTGTTATGGTTTAACTATTCCTGGTTATATAATATCTATTTTTATCTCAAAATAAAGTACTTCCTGAAAGATAGAGTTCAGGTAAAGTCCGTCAAAAAAGTATCCGAACTCCTCTTATAGCTAGTAATATGCAAATGTGAAACTTCGGCAAAATATATCATTTGTTTTGGTATTGTGTCCTCTGTAAATACATGTAAATCACATTTGCGTAATAAGGCCCACTTTATATATATATTTATATTTTCATATTATCTTCAGGCTTTCCAATAAGAACAATCAGCTTTTCTTCACTTAAATGATTTCTCAAATTGAAAATCATCTGAATATAAAACTTTAAATAATTTGACATTCGCAATTGGAGATATCGAAGAAAACTGGAATGGGGAGTTGTCTGAATGTACAAAACGTAGAAAATAAGTCATTCTTGTAGTTCGTTTTACACTTCATTAATCGATTCAATAATTAAACACTTGGCTTTTTAGCAGTCCTTAAAAACTTTTGCGGGGAAACATGTAATCCAAAAATTTGTCAAAATATAATTCCGAAATTAAACATTTCGATGTCATGTTCATTTCTGGAATAAAAACTAAGAAGAAAAAACAAACAAAAAATTAATATTTATAAAAGCTCTTTATATTTATTTTCCTATGCATAAATAAACCTTGTATACACAAATTTGAACATTGTTTCTTATTCTCTATTTGAAAAAAACAAATTTATTAAGACCTATGAGTTGGTATTACCTTGTATCTTTCTTTATATGTTTAACGATCAAACGAAACAATCGAATGACCTGAAGAAAGTAAATAATCAATGTGAAATAAAAATATTTCACCAAATTTTTTTACAGGAGCTGACGAAAAATTAATAAGAAAAAAGTTTTAAAAGATTTCTTTAACATGAATATTTTTTTTTCAAAAAGTTTTCACCTAACGAAATTAATATAAGTTCGTGTTCCATTTACATGCAACTGCTGTCTCAGTAGAAAGTCTCCGCAAATAAGAAAACAGAAATAAACATCTTTACATTTCTATTTCCTTCTTAAAGTTGACTCTATATTAAAATGCTCTTCTAGTCCATTCATATATTTATTATTATGCTTTATTCTTTCATATTTTTACTTAAACATACTTTTAAAAATGTATTCATTCGTACTGCATTTTAAAAAAACTTTTATATTAATATTAAATAAATCAAGGATTCCTAAGAACGTACTTGAATCCTAATTAGTTCGCATCTTTCCTCTTATCTTAAGGATAAAATAATTTCGTCCGAGTGCTGGACAAAAGGAAATTATTTGCTGAATCTATAGCTCTCTTATGCTACTTTTATATTAAAATTATTTTGTAAAGAAAAATATATTATTTTTCTCTTACTCTCTTTATATATATATAATATATTTTTCTTTAATGCTATATTAATTTCTAATTATTAATTGAGTGTAACATACATATAGTCTATTTTTATTCCGCGATATTTTTCTGTCAGCAATTCCATGTGTTAAATGCTATCTTCGGAATTACTGAACTGAAATGAATGAAAGGAATTGCTTCAAGGATTTATGTGTTTCTATTCAATAATGTTTCCTCCGGTTTCGGCTCGAAAGTTCAGGAATTCGTCTGTCCGTAAATTTATTCGTTACTCTGTCACGACCAAACGCTTTATTCGATTTTCTTCAAATTTGGCATAAAATTTCCTTGAGACCCTAAAAATCGATGTAGATTTTTTTATGTTCTTATTCTGTTTCAGGATGGTGGCCGTTTTAATGATTTCAAAGCTCTGGTGAGTTTGTCATCATTAAAAGATTAAAGATTTTAACGCTGATAAATGCAGACATTTAATTTTAATTTTGTTAGGACAATTGTTTGCAAAGATTTGTGTTCGTAATCAGCTTATAAAGAAAGAAATAAGAACATAGTTCCAAGTTGAGAGTTGCTTTTTCTTGTTTAGTTACATCTTATCTTTTTCACTTTTCTTGAAAGTATGTTTTCAAAGATTCTAGTCAAACTGTTCATCTTGTAAAAATTAGAACACTACCTCCACTCTCGAGTGTAAAATGTTCCAGTACATTTTCAATGCAAATTTATTAATCAGTTAATGTATCTGTCTTGTAAATAAAGGGACTAAAATGTATGCTTAACTCTTTAATACCGAGGGGACTTTTTCTTCTAGTCCCTTTAAAACCGGACCTGTTTGGGATGATTCGACATGAATTGAACTCTCCCCACCTCGGTGGTCATTTACTCCACCCCACCTTCCCTTAAGGCCCACGGAAATGGGCTGTGGTTGGCAAGGATAATTGGACCCCCTACCGCGCTTATCTCCTAAGCGATCTCAGAACCTCACCTCCCCTCAAAAGGAGCCAACCGCCTCAGATCGGCCTTCATCGCTGTTAAGAGGAAATTTTTAGACCACCCGGGACCGCCTCGCTCTGTGAGAGAGGGTTAATATAGTTGCGCAATACATGCAATGAATTGATTGGTTTAAGATTGTAAATCGGATTCACCTACAGTGGATTCCTTCTCATGCCAACATCCAAGATAACGAGATCGCAGATGCACTTGCTAAAGCAGGTGCTGATGATGCTTCAGTTCCTTCTGCACCTCTCACCTACTTGGAGCTGTTCTCTAGAGCTAAAAGCAAAAATAAAACTATCTGACTCATTCCACCTGTGCATCACATCATTGATGCACATCAGGGTTCTCGACCAGGTGGCTGTCTATCAATTGGCTGCAGCAGACGAGACCAAACAACTCTTACTCGCTTCCTTAGTGGGCACATCAGAAGTTTGCCTTTCTCTGATAAATCTAAGTGTTTTGAGATCTGCCCAAAATGTACTGCAGAACAGGCCACACCTGATCATATTCTTGCATGCCTGGGGCTTTCCAAACAGGATCTTGTTTCTAATCCTCTATTGACTTTGGATTTCTTTAGGGTGCACAGGCTCATGGACCTGATATAGCTCTGCTGATCTTCGGGGATCATCATCAACAACAACAAGATTGTAAATACAGCTTTGTAAGATAGTGTATATATGGGGGCAAAGAAGGTACCCCCTCTAAAGACAAATTATAATGTCTGATGTCCCTGGGAGCCATATTGCCTTCAAAATGAATGACAGAATTGGATAATTTTTTAAATACTGAGATGAGGAACATATATTAAGTGGAAAGGGGGCACAGTTCACAGAATTACTAGTAAGATACATGTTAAATAATTAATGAAAATTATAGGGCATACTTAACATCAGAAAAAATATTTAGTTTTCATTTCATGAGAAATGAATTGACATTTTTTTTTATTTTTGCTATGTAGTAATTTAATGTAATGGAAGAATTAAGGGATTCTGAAGTTAGCTGTTACGCGGGTCAAGTTGATATATTCGAATTTTAAAATAACCACAGGCAGAAACTCTTTTTCTATCACGTCAGATGGTAGCCCTCAATCGTATGTCTTGATAACAAAACAATGGAGTTCATACAGTCAATGTCGGAGAGAATTCTTATAATAATGTTGGTTTTGTGTTTATTAGTAATTTTCCTCTTAAATTTTAATTTTTTATTTGCGACGGAAACTTTAGAGATAAATGTTTAACGTCTACACCACATGAAAGACTAGATTTCAGGTAAATGATATTATATTTAAACCTCCTATGCAAGTTTAATATTCACTCATACTTATCAAGATATAAAATATCGTCACATGGGGCTACTTGTTGCAATTCCGTTCGAATTATTTGTTACAGTGTAACAACTTGCCTGGAGTAAGTTTTAATGTTAAGAAATGCATTTTCTTTTAAAATTGTTATGAGAATCCATGAAAACAGATGTATGGTTGTACAACGCCCAAGGAAACATATCTGGAGGCAGCGGAAGTAGTGATGACTAGTTGTTAGGCGATTGGTAAATATGCAATTAATTTCATGACACTCTAAATATGCTTCGGTAAAATGAAAACTGCTATCGGTGGTAAGTTGTATTTCCAATCAAGTTCATTTTATAATTTAATTAATTTAAGTAATTAAATGGAATTGATTAAATATAATTAAATAAAAAATTAATGAATATAAATAAATTTTATTAATTTTTAAATATTTTCTTGGAGAAGCTGCACACAAGTTACAAGCCTTTTTTTTGTTTAACGTCCAGAATCAAATGTGCCTAGCGTTGTTTATATAAAAAAACACCTCGACAGGTCTTCACAGATAAACAGCAGACGGAACTTCAACAGTTCTACGAAACTGTACTACGGCCTTCCTACTAAGGAAGTTAAATCATTGGTGCATCAGTAAGCTATCAAAAATGAAATAAAAATCACAGTAGGTTGGAGAAAATGTGTGTTTCTAGTGACTGGCTACCAGCTTTTCTAAAGTGTAAGAAGTCTCTTTCTTTCTGCACTTATCAAGTGACAAGATAGACTATTCACGAGCTTCCATAGGAACAATGTTGTAACCGTCTTCACCAATTTTGCCAGTGTCCACGACAAATAAGGGAGCCGTTCTGGCTCCGAGTTCGGGGGTATGCGTGGTGATAAAGATAAACTGTCCACGGCAGATTCAAATTCTAGTGTCAAGATATCTACAGCGTTGACGAGATAGGAGTAATAACTGTTCAAGAAGTCAACTAAGATAATTGCCAGAAAAGGTACAAAACAGATTGGGACCATGACATCTGTCGAGGGCGGCATTTTGGTAACCATAGCCCTTGCTATTGTTGATAATGGCGACTCAGTTCCTCACTTTTGTCTCTCCTTTCAAATGCACCTCAAAGAAGGGCAGGGTCAGCAAATAAATTTATATATCCGGGTAGGATTTTCGAAGATTCTTGAGACATTTTTATGAAAGAAACCAATATCACCAAACAAAGGCCTGCCCTGTTATTTAATTGTGACTGCACTTTGATATGATTGGTGAAATTTTATTTCTCCCAGTCTAATTTAATAATGGCTGGTTGAGTTATTGTAACATCAAATTATAATCTTATATGTCATTTGCCACCTGTGTTAATAGGTGTCGTATGTGTAATTGATGTATCTTCTCCCAGCCTGGTTGGTTGAACCATGTAATTATTTTAAGAATTTGGATGTTTTAATTTCGACCAGTGTTCGTGTTGCAGTATGTAACAATTTTTTCTGATTTTAATAAATGTGCACGAGGTTGGTGGTGACGGGCCTGGGGTGTCTCGGGGTCTCCAGGCCAGCTGCTGTTGGCTCCCCTTCACTCTGGACTGTTTCAAGCCTTAACCCTTTGAACGGCAAAAATATTTCAGCTGGATGCTTTGAAAACGGCCTCTCTGTAGCTAAATGCTGAACGCAAATGTTTCGGAGCCGGTTTTCGAGTAATAAACAGAGAGCAACTTTCTACGCCGAAGCCGGTTTAAGAGTAATAATCGAAGAACGACTTTCTGCAACGGAGCCGGTTTTAGAATAGTCATCAGAGAGCGACTTTCTACGTTCCAGCCGATTGAAGGGTTAAGCTAATTTTGCAAGCTGGTTAGGAGTGGGTTGTGTAGTGCAGTGTCGAGGCCTGTCCTAATTATTCTAGAAAATCATCAGTCTCATTTCGACTTACTATCATTGGATTTGGCCAAAGAAAACGGAGTGACTCTTTTGTCTTTCCAAATTCTATATTTGTAAAATCCGTAATTCAGTCTTATCTGAATTACAGATCTGATTATGATGATAACTCGTTAAAATAACTTATGAAATTAAGTGAATTTATGGAGGAAAGGAGAATATCAGCCCTTCAAAATTCTAAAGAGATTATAAAATATTAGCATACCAAAAAATAAAGATATTATATTTGCTTTTAGTGATTAACATATTTTATGTAACAATTTATCCCATCTAATATAACAACATACCCTATTGTCGGGTAAGTTGTTACAATGTATATGCATGTATAAAACTTTTAATATCTTTAAATTATCGTTATCTAATCGTTTTTAAAAAATATGTTATGGATCTTAAATGATTAGAGTAAATTTTAAAGTGTGTTTCGTAAAAATACTATGAATAATTTCTTTAATTTTTTTTTAAAATATTGTAACAGCTATCCCCGGTCTCCCCTATTGTAATCGGCCAATTATCATACATACAAAAATTGAAAACACTGTAATCTTCATTAGAAGTATGGGGCCTGGAATTCAGCTGCTCATAATTCATTACCTATTTCTTTGAAATGTAGCAATGTATATGTATTAGATTTAATTTAAAAGTTATAATTACAATTCGCATTTCAAATTGGGTGTTGCCATCTGAAAAACTCGAGTTAGTATGAATTTTATTATGAGACCATTTTTCTAAGACGGCAGAAACTTTTTGCTTTAATGTGTGATAAATAGCTCCTGATAAACTAGAGTGTTCGGATACTTTTTGGACGGTCTGCCAGGAGTATTGAAGCACAGAACGTTATCTCTTTTTCGTTCACTTATCTGGCGTCGGCAATGCAGGTTATATTGGAAAACTGAGACTCATTTAGTTTCAACATATCTTCACACTACAATAGTCAGATTTCGCTGTGACTATGGGTTAACCCTCTGATTCCTAAGATCATTGGAATAGAATGACCTCAAAATACGGGAACGTCTGAGCTTCTCTTTCAAAGGTAAGGGAATTTCACGGGGGGGGGGCCCCCCCTCAAAAACCACAATGATAGCTGGCATGGGCTGAAGTCTA
>BGPR01042275.1:0-13317 GCA_013235015.1 Araneus ventricosus | reverse complement strand
CCAGAATTTGACAGATACAATTCCAAAAATGAATTTTTTCGGACTCAGGGAGGTCTGAACTGTGGAGATTCATCAAAATCTCGAGGTCGATTTTTTTTGATGATAAGCCCGTTTACAAATTTTCTGCACAATTTGATGCGGATCTATAATTCTGATCATGAAACCATATGCAAAATTTCATCCATCTAGCTCTTTTGAGTTACTGTATTCACATTCACGTGGTCAGAGAGACACACAGACTTCCTGTTCACGGATGTCACCCAAAATTTGACAGGAATCTACAATTTTGGTGTGAAAACCACATACCAAATTTTGCATTGTCCTGTTCACAGGCATTAATCCAAATAAAATGGTTATTTTGAATCCAGGGAGATTTAAAATGTGGAGATTCAATAAAATCTCTCTCAAAATCGAAAGGCTTGATCCAGTGTTGCAGAGCGCAAATACACGCACACATTATCCATTTTAATACTACAACTGTTTTTTAAATAAATTTTTGACCAAACGTGATTTACTCTATTGCCTCAATACTTCATTAAAATAAAATAGTAGTGTTACTAGTGTTAGCTGCATGCTCAGGACACAGGAAACTTTGTTTTTGTATCCTGCAAAATTTTAAAGATCGGAACCTCCTCGTGTTTCCGCTGGACCCTTCATTTATAATAATGAATTAAAAATTCAAAACTAAAAAGTAGAAAATACAGTGGAATCTCCCTATAACGAAATCGCTTGGTTCCAGTTGAAAAATTCGCTATAGAGAAAATTTCGTTATACGGAGATTAGAGAGTTTTGCAGTTATTTAAGTAAATGTTACAACCCTTTTAGAATGCGCGATAAGTTCAAAAATATTTAATTATGACTTTCAATTAAAAATGTAGTAATATTTATTATAATTTTTTTTAAATTATACTAATTTTTATTGTATAAACAAAATGCTCAAAAATGAAGACAATTCACCAATTTAGAGAATAATATGTACTAGTACGGATAAACATAAAATGTATATTATCACATCCATTTGCTGTTTCCACTCCCACTCCACCCCGATTCTTGGAATCTTGACCCGTAGAAATGTTGCTCCCTCTGTAGAAACCTAGGTCTCCACAACTGCATTACCTTTCACATAGCATTCTATTGTTATGTGTTATCGCTGGAATGAACAATGCGAGTGGTTCCAGAAACAGGCACTTGTGAGCGATTTGTTTGCGCAGAAATTAGCAACTTTCTTCAAAAATGACAAAAATCGAAAAGATAAAGGTCTGAAAAAATTCGTTATAGGGAGACAACCACTTCGTTATATGGAGAATATTTTGAATTTTATTTAACATTCCGATTAAAAATTTCGTTATAGGGAGAAATTCGCTGTAGGGAGACTTCGTTATAGGGAGAATCTACTGTAATCGAATAGTAAATCTAAATTTTAGTAAACTATTAGAGGTGTATTTTTAAAAACCGTTTCTGTCAAATTTATTATTATTCTTTTGTCTTGACATAAACAGCTAAAACTCTCAATTATACTGGGTTGTCTAATATCTTTCACTAGCAGTATGCGCACGGCGTTGCCCGTGGAATCAGGAAAAGAATGCCCATCAATTACACGAACAAGTTTTGAAAACAAAATCAAAACAAAAGATACACATCGGATTGTAGAAATGCATACTGGAATGAAAGCACATGACGTCACCTGCCGCGAGGAAGGTCACTCGTCCGGAGAAACTCTCGCTGTTAAATCTTTTGAATTGATCAGGGAAAAATCAATTTTAAAAAACGAAAAAAGATATTTTAACCGTTCTTGTTTTAAATCCGACAGAAACGTTCCAGTTATAAGCTGAAAAAAAAAATGAAAATTATAGAGATGTTAGAACGTCAGATGCGATAATTTGAAGAAATCTTTATTAAAAATTAACATAAAAGTAACTATTTTTTAAAATTTTCTCAAAATTCAGTAAATTACGTTAAACGTACGAAACAAACTTCATTAGAACGGAAATCGTTTCGAAGCCATGCTATTGAGAAATAAGTGCGAAAAATCACCCAAAACTACACAAAATATTAAGTAAAAAATGTCTAGATTAAATTTTAAAATTCCGGCTTCGAGGTTCATTCACTCACCATTGCGACTATCTGTGTGCCAAATTTCATGGCTGTAAGTGCGATAGATTCGTCTGGACATCGCACACACACAAGCATTGACTTTTATAAGTATAGATTGAAGCCCAATTGATTGTGTGATTAATGTAAAAGATCAATTGTTGCCTGACCTTATTTTGATGTTCCGCCCCGTTTCAGAAAGCGACGACGGCCGACCCCGTGGAGCCGACCGAAGAGATGGTCTTCTCCGGAGCCGGTTCTGGCTGCTGGGACGACGAAGACGACTGCGAGGCGTCCAACAACGAGAAGCGTAAGGGTTTCCCATTCACAACAGGGTTGCCAAATTGGCCTTTTTAAGGCCAAATTATGGAAATTTGGCCTTTTTTCAAAGCCCTTGGCCTTAGGAATTTTCATTTGGCCTCAAATTCATTTTTAATGTCTTTTAGAACAATTTTTAATTACTTATTCTATTGTTTTTTAATAAATTTTTGATATTACACATTTCAAACGATATGTAATGAGCTGTCAGACGAAATAGCTCCTGAATAGAACAAGGATGTTTTAAATTTCTTTCACTTAAATTTTTGTTTAATAAATAATAGAACATTGAACGCCTATCTAGCGGGATTCGTTTTCATGATGGATAGCTGTTTTTCTAATAGCAAATGACGTTTTTAACCCATTTGTCAAATTTGGCCTTTTTTGGCCTTATTTTTAAGAAGGTTTGGCCTTATTTTGATCTGTCAACCCTGATTCACAATCTCCGCAACAATTACAGTTTTATGGTATCGTTTCATTTCATATCCACGGTGATAGGGAAATAACATACCCCAGTCAGTGGTGTAATTGCAGATTAAGCAGTGCCGGAACGCTCCAACTTGGGTGACAAAAACTGCACTGTTTTTAAGGAGATTTGTTTACCATTTTTCTTATTTATGTGGAATTTGTGCCCGTCACCAACAGATGGCGCAGCGACTCTCATGCTGTAACGGCTCGCATAAAAACCAATCCCATTATAGGCGCCTATGGGAATGTCTTTTACCACGCCAAGTTGATCATTGTTCCCGCTAGGGTTTCCGTATTTACTTTGATTGGCGCGAAACTGAGTTTTTTCTTCATCGTGTTTTGAAAACCTTCCACCTTTATTTGCAATTAACGACTAATAACAAATTATTTTCAACTTTAAGACACTCAAGAAGGAATTCATTCTACTTTAAGTCACACACATACACACACAAAAAACTACAATGTAGAAATGTTTACATCCTTATAACAGATTGCATCTCTCGGTCATCGTCGAAATAGAAAAACTTTACAAAGCATTTCTCGCCAAAAAAGCGAAATATCGCCAAATATTGGGATCGAAAACACTCCCCATAGGCGTCTATAGTGGGATTGGTTTTTATGCTAACGTCTCTATGTCACTCAGAGTGAGACGAGAGGTGAGATCCGATGAGTAAGGCAAGCTCTCGCGTAGGAGACTTCCGGGTCTATTCTGGCACCCCCGGTTGGGTTGGGAGACGTCACTTTTTCCGCACGTTAACAACGGGAAAAGTGACATCTTCCAACCCAACCGGGGGTACCAGAATAGACCCCTTCAACTGCCTTTAGCTCCCGCTAAGGGGAGATTCCAGATCTCAATGTCCAGCAACTGACCTCACGAGGTGGCCAAACCCTAAGGACTGTCTGAGTCCAGTGGTACGATGTGATAGCATTGTGAACTCTCCGACACCTGCCTAGTTTCAATGTTAAAACGCAGTTCATTATTTTTAAATTATTCAGCAGCAGCATCTTTTTCCTGTCAACATAATAAATAGATATGCTACTTCAAATGGAGTAAATGGTATTATTTCAAATCATCACACCCACCTTTATTTTTCGTAAATAAGAGCAGTGTCGGATATAGGCATTCCGACTCTACTACACCAGTGGTCGAGTGTGTGGGTGAGGAACTTCAATCGGAAGGTTGGTTTACTACTGGTTAGGACATCCTGGTATCTGTCCTCAAGTTACCCTAACCAGCAGTGGCGGTTTTTCGCACAGGCGCTAGAGGCGCATGCCTCGTGCTTTGAGAGCCTGGAGGGCTTCAAGATCTATTTGACGTACCTCGCAATGCAAAGCCGACAGCAAGTTTACGATATTGGGTAGAGCAAGGAGCCTCGAAACAATTTTGCGCCTGTGGCCTCATATTGTGAAAATACGCCACTGCTAACCAGTAGTATTTGAAAATTAGTAGACCGATGTATGCTTTAGCAACGAATTGCTTGTTGCCGTCGGTTTGGATGCTTCCCTACAAGCGAAACTCAACTACTGTGTGCCAGTTCCTCCTGAAAGTCCTCTAGGTGGACAACCTACCGCCCTATACCGGAGCTCTACTGATACATCTGCCCTAGGTGCTCAAAGGTCCCTTTGATTAGCAGTTGTTATCACATTTCTCCTTTACCATGAGTCCTTGATTCGTGGACCAGGCTAGAAAAAGTGAGATAAGTCATAACAATAAATAACATAACCTTATAGGTGATCTGGTAGCATGTATCGCTTTCCACATTTCTCAGATTAAGCAATAAATTGATTTTTCATCAATCATTTGCAAGGTTATTCATTGAAGTTCCGTCTTTTAAAGTTCGCGTCTCTCCATGCCTCCCATTCCTCCCTCCGTCTACTTTTCGAACTTTTATAGAAATTTAATAATGCCATCTTCGTAAATTATACCTGTTTTTTGCATGAATTACTCATCAGTTCAGTGCATTTCTCATATAACTTCTTTATAATACTTTACAAACACTTATTACGGCTTAGCAATGGTTTTTAATTCAATGTTTTCCAGAATTTCAAACTCTATTTGTAGGTGCAATTTGCTAGTAAAAGTCCAAATCCCAGATTGGCTAAAGTCTTTTCATAAATAATATTGTTTATTTTTGAAATTAAGGGGCAGTATATCACAAGCAAGGCTTACCTCAATCGTTCCTTTTGTTTCAACTGATACTAACTACTATCGAATGAATAAAGAATGTACGTACTTGCTGAATTTTGTGTCATTTCGAATGGCGAGTAGCCTACTAAAACGAAGCAAGTGCATAATTACTGCTGGACGTTAAATGTACCCAGAGGGTTAACCCTCCAAGTGCTTATCCCTTGATTTCCGCGGGTGGGAAGTAAGTCCGATTTCTGCTGCGCCAGGGATGCATGTTTTTCTCGGAGCACATGGACTCAGGAGTCCTCCATCTCCGTTACTTACAGTTGATAACCGTTTGGCCTAACTATAATTTTGATATAGACCTAAATATTAGTTTACTGTATGGGAATTTTGATCTGCAAAGGAATATTGTATTAACTCACATAAGAAATCTCTCTCAACATTCATACAATCATATATCTCATTCATACAATTTAGTGAAAAAAATTAAGTTAAACGAGAGAAGATAAATTACCTAGTAGGTGGACCTATAAATTGTATTTACCTTATTTGTTGCTGGCGGTCGTTCGCACATCTTGTCTGGTGTACCATAGGTGGCAGTGGTCTCTTAGGGGGAACTTACCTTATTTGTTGCTGGCGGTCGTTCATTTTCATCTACAATTTTTATTATTTACGGGACTAACGTTAAAAAAATTTCGCAGCTGTAAACAAACTTGTTCGAAAAACGAGGAAACAATATCGAATATGGCGACTTAATTTGTCATTTTCAGTTTGGCGAAGTGACAGTTGCGCGTATGAACTTTAAAAGATGCGTGGCCAATTATCTAAACCGAGTTTTCCCAAGTTTCTTCTTGTCCTTTTCTCCATTTGGAGGAAAGGGGAAATTGAATAACTGAAGTTTGACGGAAGGAGCAATCAATAAGACCAATATTTGTGCGCTAAATCATCGAAAAGTGTACCGAATGTCACATCTTACTGTAATAAAATCTCAGGATTGTTTTTGTGTGCTTACTTGGGAGGAAGCTCATTCAGTTACCATGCTAAAGTAGAGAATTTCTTCCTGTGTAGTTATTTTCTTCTAAATGAAATTCTCTAAAACGGTTTAGAATTGGTCTAAACATTTTCTAAAGAAATAACAAAAATTAAAATCTTCATTGCTCCACAAATTAGTTAACAAATTTTATAAACCTTCATTTTAAAAATCCTCTTGCTATTTGATGTTTTGTTGCATAAACAAGTAAACTTTGGTTAAACTGGATTGGAACACGCACAATTTTTCTTCATAATTGCTTTTAAAAAGGAAGGTGTATAAATTCCATGTTTTTGACAGTGAATTAATATTCGTTCCTAACAAAAATTTCGAAGTCCATGAAAAGAAGGTAGTGAAATAAAGTTCGAATAAACTATCTTGCTGAAAGTACAAGTGAAATCTTTCATTAAGTAGAGAATCAAAAAGAATCTTAACAAAAAATTTTATTCCATATAATCATTTATTTCATACATCTGTACCCTTGCTGACTCTAACCGAATGAATACATCTTTTCAGATGAGGAACTTATAACTCCAGAATTTGTGTCGCCGACCCCCGAAGACTCTGCTCAACCGAATCCCAGCGAGGCCTGTGAGGACGACGACGACTGCAGCATCGACATCGGGTCGGGCATCTCCGAAGGCGAGGTGGGCCGACCAGAAGACATCTTGCTCACCATCCCCACCATACATCCCCTGTCTCCAGAGCGCGGTCCCATGTCTTCCATACCCACCATTCCGCCCATCATGATAGTGTCTCACAGCAACCTGCCTCCAGATCAGCCCCCTTACGCTAAAACCACCAGAGTGCCAGCTGTGGTGTACGAGGTTCCTATACCGGGACTGCTGCCCAATGGCAAGGACTACCAGAGACCAACCCAAAGAACTCGAAGTTCTGCGGACAACACGGCGCTGGTCATCGGTGTCATCGCCGGCGCCCTCATCGCGATCGTGCTCATCGCCCTCATCGTCTACAAGCTTAGGAATAGAACAGAAGGTTCTTACAAAGTGGACGAAAGTAAGAACTACCAGTTCGGGGCGCAGTTCGGTGCTATCGCTGCCAGTCCAGCGTTTCTGAACGGGCCTTTGCCACCTGTTAATGGACTCAGCAAGAGCCATCCTGAAAAAACGCCCAAAAAGAAGAAGGGCGGGAAGGATTTGAAAGAATGGTACGTGTAATGAATAGGGTCTCATGGAACAAAACTTTGCGTGTTTGTTACAGGGATGCTTTCAGAGCTGTGGCTTCAAACAAGCCTTTGCTATATGAAAAGCTGACTAATGTCTTTATTCAGTGCTAAACTCGGCGACAAAAAAAATCAAAAGAAAATATGCAAAGTGTAATGATGATGGTATTCAAAAGCTCAAACTAACCCAAGTCCCATGCCTTCAGAATCCTATCAGTGTCCTCAGACTCATATCGCTGCCAATTCATAATTTTTGAAAGAATGCCAATATAAGCAACTGGAAGAGACAGAATTGTGATTCAAAAAGGGCATCTAAGTATGCAAAGAAGACGTTTTAAGGAAATGAAAAGAAAAGAATTCAATTATTTCAAACTTGGTTTTAAATTTCAGCTAATTCAGTGTGGGATGGAGGAGAAAAATTAAAGTGGATTTTCTTTTCCTGATTTCTTTAAGTGGAACTGTTGAACAGAAAAGAAAATGCCTTCTAGGTTTTTCAGCTGGATTTTAGTTAATAATACTATTAGGTGATTCGTGAATCATCTAAAGTCGTGAAGATATGCAAAACATTTGAAAAGAAAATCCTTGGTCAGGGGTGGGAAAGCTTTTTGCACTGAAAGGCCTCATTAAGTTTCGTCAGCAGGGCAAAAGGCCGCACGAGTAAAATCTTAAAGATTATTGTTCTGTATTTATTATTATATTACAGGCAATTATATTACTTCAGTGCAAATTGTAAATAAGTGGTAAGGCTGCATAAGAAGCTCAAAACGGCCGCTGACCTTGGTTATAAAGTAAATAGACATTAAACTTCAAATATTTTATTCAGTCTCTTGGAAAGAATAATTCAGCTACATCCATGAAAACACTAAAAATGCTGTTAAGCTTGGAGTGTGAAGCACAAATATATCCATTGATAAATGGAATTTAAACGTGAAACTGAATGGTTAATGCACTTTGGACAATGGCAGATACTGTTGAATAAGTCGTGAGTGAATTTGTTAAATTTTCCAGAAAATTATATTCAAGAAGAACTGAAAAAAGCTGAGGAACATCCTGCTTTTGTTATGAGAGAACATTTAATTTTTAAAAATCTGTAATTTTCCAACTAAGGAATGTCAGATACTGATTTATTTATTTTTGGATTAAAGAAAATGTGTTATATGAGCATTTGAATGAAAAGGACTTAAATTAGTGGATTTCGAAAAGTTTTCGTAAATCTGAAGTGACTTGACAATCCTTGCGAACTATTTATTCCGACTGAAGTCTCAATACCAGAGTTATTAGCTTTCATTCTTTCGAATATAATTGTGAATAAGAAGAAACTTATTCAGTCAAATCCTTTTAGCATTCTTACAAACATTGTAAGAAATTTGAGATGCTCTCTAAATTCAGGGAAACGAAACGCTCTAAAAACTGTAAATATCAAAGAAATGGTCACTTAATATTTCTTTCATTTTTCCCACCAAGATGAAATGGTATTTTTTAATTTTGTAATCGTGATTGCTCCAAATTCCTACATGGTGCTAGAATATTTCACCTAGTTGATCATGTAAACAGTCGGAGTAGTATAAATGTTGTTTTTTAAAATTACAAATCGATTATTTGTATATTTCTATAATGCGATGTTTTCAATTTTTAAATACCCAAAAAAGTAACTTGAACAAAGTGGTATGAAATTGGTGTCCTTTCTGGGGACAAACGACGGAACAACGTACCACGTTATGAAACAAAACATTGCCACAACTTTATGAATGAAATTGTTGTCAAAATATCTGATTTGGTTGTGTTTCTAATTTCAAAATCTCTATAAACAGTTGTCATAAAGAATTCTTATTATGTGTGTGTCTTGTTTAATTTTCGTTTTCACATAAACACTTAAAATTCTTTTCAATTATATAACATTCATTTTGACATATGAACTCGGAATTTTTCTCACGAAAAAATTGTTTATACCAATACTATTCGTTTAAATAAAATATACAGTAGAGTCTTCATACAACGAAGTCTCCCTACAGCGAATTTCTCCCTATAACGAATTTTTTCAGACCTTTATCTTTTCGATTTTTGTCATTTTTGAAGAAAGTTGCTAATTTCTGTGCAAACAAATCGCTCACACGTGCCTGTTTCTGGAACCACTCGCATTGTTCATTCCAGCGATAACACATAACAATAGAATGCTATGTGAAGGGTAATGCAGTTGTGGGGACCTGGGTTTCTACAGAGGGAGCAACATTTCTACGGGTCAAGATTCCAAGAATCGGGGTGGAAACAGCAAATGGATGTGTCAATACGCATTTTATGTTTATTTATACTAGTACATATTATTCTCTAAATTGGTGACTTGTCTTCACTTTTGAACATTTTGTTTATACAATAAAAATTAGTATAATTTTAACAAATTTATAATA
This sequence comes from Araneus ventricosus, assembly GCA_013235015.1. Taxonomy (NCBI): domain Eukaryota; kingdom Metazoa; phylum Arthropoda; class Arachnida; order Araneae; family Araneidae; genus Araneus; species Araneus ventricosus. The sequence goes on along the minus strand of BGPR01042275.1, from coordinate 3,691 downwards.
AATATTACTTCATTTTTAATTGAAAGTCATAATTAAATATTTTTGAACTTATCGCACATACTAAAAGGCTTGTAACCTTTACTTAAATAACTGCAAAAATCTCTAATCTCCGTATAACGAAATTTTCTCTATAGCGAATTTTTCAACTGGAACCAAGCGATTTCGTTATAGGGAGATTCCACTGTATTTTCAAATTGTAACTCTTTGTGATAAATATACGCCATTTGATGCGAAAATGGTCTTATTTATGGTGTTTGGGTAGTAATCTCGACAAAGATGGGAAAAACCGCCCGGTTTTAACCGAAAACAGGTTTTTTCGGTTGGGTTATATTTTTGTTCCCGTTATAACCGGTTATTTTTTTGAATCCAATAATCGGGTGAAAAAACCCGGATCGGAAGATAGGTTCGATTTAGACTAAAATTTACCAAGTTATGAAGCTTTGAATTTCATCATTCGAAACCAATCAAAGACAACCGATTCCTCGAGGCGTCTGTTGGTTGGCGGATGACTGAAAAAGTCTTTATGAACAGATAAATATTGACCAATGGATTGATTTCCTGTCAAAACAATATTAATAAAAAATTTTGTGGCTTGTTTCTTATTTTTAAAAAACCGGTTATTTTGAGCGATTATAACCGCTAAGTCAAACCGGAGGTGAAAAAAACCTGAATAACAGAAAACCGGTTATTTTCGCAATAACCTCCATCCCTATCGACGAGCCAGAATCCCGACAAATCAATATAAAAATCCATCATATTAAGTAAGGTATAGTAATTGTATTTAATTGAGCTCAATTTTTCTTAATTAAATACCAATTTAACTAAACATAACATATTTCTAATTGATATTTTTAATTACTAAATCATTAAAATCATGTCAGTACTAAAATAATTTTTTAGAAGCTGAAATTATAGTCAAAGATTGAAATAAGGATTTAGGGAATTTATTTTATTAAAAAACAAACCTATTATGTGCATACATTCAAATGGCATATTTAAAGTTGCATATTGTAAGCGATACTTCGAAGATATTTCTTTACAGAACGATCATCGACGTAATTTTTAAGGTTTAGAGATCGATACTATTAATTAGTAATTGTAATAATTAATTAAAATGGTATTTAATTTTTACTAATCCAAATATTTAAGTAAAGCAAATCAAGCGTTCGGATTTAGATATTGATATTTCCTGATTGCATCTGGATAATTTATTTGTGAATCAATTTAAAGAATATTAATTTGAAATTGATAACATTCATAAACTTACTTGAACTTACTGTTTGTATCAGAAGACCGCGCCCATCACTTTTGGACGATTTTACTCCTCAGAAAGGTTATCCACAGCGCAAGAAGAGCATTTTTCTGTAGTTCTTTGTTAGGCACTTGTTTCTTTTAGTTATTCTTTTGCGAAGTTGATATTCATTTTCTTTTTGAATCGTGCTAATCTGTTTCAATTCGAAACTTGTGTATTGTTTCTATATATTGCTTAGTAAAAAATATCCATATTCTCATCCATCTTTCATCTCACCCCTATTTTGGTAAAATCGACGCTGACCGGCACATGCGCAAGAGCGCGGAGCGTTTCCGTATATGGAAAACAGACAGTACTGTGGACCACCAGTCGCAGCCGAGTACCTGTAGATGGCGCTGCTATCGCCAGTGACGTCGGAGAATCAAGCTGCCGAGAACAGAAGAGACGACGACGAGGTAGAAGACGCATAAACCAAACGACGTTGGGTATTTTCCTGGCAAAGACTAAAGACGACGTTGGCCATCCCAAAACCTATTTAACGACGAACTATTTCATTTGTAAATACCTTTAACTGTAAATAATGATTCTTCAAAATGTAAACTTAATTCTGCATAATATAATAGTTAGTTAAAGTTACTGTGTATTCTTTTGTGAAATGTATCACTAAGCCTACTATAACCGCCTACAAAAGTGGTGTCAGAAGTGGGATTCGAACCATGGAATGTATCACTAAGCCTATTATGACCGCCTACAGTACTTCTCTTGTAGAGGGCGTTTGAACGCGCCGCTGTTTGCAATGGCGTAACTAGGGTGGGGCAGGTAGGGCGCGTACCCTGAGCGCTGTTGCCAGGGGGGCACAAAATTAAGGAAAACCAAGATTCTTAAAAATTGAAATGGTTTTAGCAAAGTGTGGAAAAATCTTAAGGATACATTCATTTTTACAACCCGGAAACTTCAAGCTGAGACAAAAAGAAACAATTAATATTATGTTTCAGAGATTTCCTAAACAAAACAACTAAACACGAAATTAAAAGCTCGTTTAGAACTCCCACAACACTGAGACACAAATTTGTGTCTCTGTGGGGAGGGAGATAAGGGAACATAGTTACAAATCAGTTATCACTGTAAGGTTTCTAATGGTTTCTCAAGTTATGCCTGATTCATACAGACGGGATGGATAGTTTCTTCGGAAATTGTGATAAATGGTTAGCAAAAGTTTCATTCGTATTTTCAATCAGCATTCAGCGAAGAATGAAGAACGGAAAATATATCTCCATTTTTTTTACCTCGTTTTGTTTAACTGTAACTGGCTGAAATTTCAAATTTTGTTACTAGGCATCAATCTGAACATTTAACATTTTTACTTTCTCGTATAGGAAGTATACAAAGAGAAAGTATTGTAATCGTCATAAAATTCGAACTCGAGATTTTGACGAATCTCCACGTTTTAGACCTCCCCGAGTCCGAAAAACACAATTTTGGAATCTTGTCTGTCTGTGAACACGATAATTCGAAAACTATTAGAGATACGGGGATGAAATTTGGTATGTGATCTTGACACATAATTTGTAGGTTTCTATCAAATTTTGGACAAAATCCGTCTGCGGATTAAAAATCCGTCTGTCGGCGTTTATGTGAACACTATAACTCAAAATCTTGAATGAAGCTATATGGATAAAATTTGGTACACAGTTTTGCCATCATCAATGTAGGTCCGTATAAAATTTTGGGTCAAATCTGTCAAGGGTTGACTGTCTGTCGGTCTGTATAATCATAAACTTGTCTGTATAAACACAATAACTCTTTAAGATAATGATTTAGATATATGAAATTTGGTATGTGCCCTTCTAACCTTAATTGCAGATTTGAGTCCAATTTTCGTTTCAATACGTTTGGAAAAAAGTGTTCAAATTGCATATTAGGTTCAAAATGAACATTGCGACTGTGTGTTGGCGAGCGTTTCGCTTATTTTACTCAAGTTAGTTTTGTTGGCTTTTGACCTTGGCGGTCTACGAAGGAAATTGAAGCGAGCGGAAAACACGCGCTTCGGAAATTATGGCAACCCCCTAAAACGAAACTTCCTTCTGATATTCTCCAGATGGACGCCTGTGATTAACCAGAGGTATGCTGAAATCCTGTGCGATATCTATAGTAAGATTTCGTACTCAAAAACGTTAAATAAAGTTGTGGTACCTCAGCGCGCGTAAAAATTGCGAACATACGCATTTATTTTTCTTTTTCAAAATATTAAATTTGGGGGAATTCATAAATTTTATATGTTTGATTGTAAATCACAATTCATATTTTTTTGTCAAAATAACCAGGCATTGGGTAAATATCCCAAAAATATTTACCTACCGACTGCATGTTTACCCACCCCACGTTACTGGTCGTATTAGATTACTCCCGCTGGTTTCCGTTTGAATTCGAGTTGGAATC
>BGPR01042274.1:0-13317 GCA_013235015.1 Araneus ventricosus | reverse complement strand
TTTCATTATGGTTTCGAGTCGCCTTTCTAAAGTTTTCTAAACAAGAACTAGGAGTAGGTTGGAATTCTCTAAGAACAATATCTTTTACTTTTAAATAATCACTCAAGTCATCATCTTTTATGTATGTTATTACATTAGATGCTCTTTCTTCCTAGTAAATTTAATAAAATCTCCGCTTTGTACTTTTCGGGAACATTTTTTGTGCTAAAAGCTCTCTCTAAGGAAGAAAAGAAAAAAACCTAATTCTCTTGTTTAGTAGGCAATTTAACTGTTAGAGTCCGTACACTCTTAATTAGAGTCTCTAATGAATCTTGCGATTCGCCTTCACAGCTGGTATTTTTAATTTCTGCTTGAGCCTTTGCTACTTCTAATTCTAATTTTAATTTTTCGATTTCAACTTGAGACTGCTCATGTCTCTTTCTCGCCTCAATAACTAAATCACCAATTTCTTTAACTGAATCAAAACTTTCCTTATAAGGTTCAGAGTTTTTGATTAATTCGATAATGTCCGATAAAGTGTTCTTTTCGTTCACTTCAAGATTTAATTCTGAAGCGATTTGCTTCACATCATCTTTTCTTGCTCCTTTAAACATTTTAATAACTCTAATACACAATCAACGGTCACTTCACACAATGAAACTAAAGGGATTCACTCACCCTTTGCAGCGATGAAGCAGTTTTGATTGAAACTCTAATCCACGAATTATCCAAAGGAACTCTATATACTTCGACTCCTAGGACGGACCACATGTTGCGTCGATAGCAACGATGACTCAAGAATACTCAAATCTAGCGAACTGTAAACTTATTAAACTCATAACGGACGCTCTCTCTAGAGACAACCGTAAAACTCAGCGTTACAAAAAAATCTCACATACACAGGAAATCGGCGAGGCAGAAGCCTGCACAAGAAATCAACAAAAACAAAAAACAAACTCTTTGGAACCAATCACAGGAGTCCAGCACCCCCATCCAGTCTTACGCCGAGGGGTTGAAGAGCTAGACTTTCTCTGGAGGGAAAATCAGAGACCGTTGGTTTACTAAACAACACTTATATTCTATGAGAAATGTATAAAAAAATAATTTTTTCAACTTTCAGAAAACCCAAAATGCTTTCACACAAATTCTCAAAATTATTTTATGAAACTTTATAATTGGAAGTCTACCTCTAAGTGCAACATTGAAGGAAATAAATGCTTGTTCCACTTTTTTGGGACACCCTGTATAACGTTGGTGCAAAAACCACATACCAAATTCGATTCTTCTATACCGTTGCGTTTTTGAGTCCTGAAGTTCACAGACATTCAGACATAGTTGAAAGAAAGGGGTTTCTTTTGGTCTCGGGGAAATCTAAAACGGGGAGATTCAACAACATTAAGAGGTCGAATATTTTGACGATTCGACAAAACTTTCTCTTTCTCTATGAAAACGTAAAAAACTCTCTAAAATTCTTTCTCTCAATTTTAATCCTCTGGTACTTGCAGCTAGGATTCCTTCCATCGTAATTATGCCACTCAACTGAGCGGAGAACAAAAAACACTCTGGCCCGGGTCTTTATTTCGAGTAATTGGTCCCATCTACACTAATAAAATTAAAAGGTAAACAGATGCATGTATGTATGCATGTGAGGCTATCTTCTCACAAACAGCTGAACGCATTAGCGGCCGAAAGTACCAAAAGATCGGAAATAATCCAAGGAATCCATTCTGACCTTTTATATTCCAAAATTTGCGATTAGTTAAAAAGAAATTAATTAAAAACGCCAAAATGAATGAATATATCGTGCTGCCACCTATGCGGCAAACTCCGAAGCAAGAAGAAAATTAATATTTCCGGTGTCTAACTTATCAGTTCCTGCTTTTCACCTTCTCGTATACGAAATATACAAAGGGGGAGTATATCATGCGGATATTGTCAAACAATTCGAACTCGAGATTTTGATGAATCTCCACGTTTTAGACCTCCCAGAGTCTCAAAAAACAATTTTGGAATTATGTCTGTCTGTGAATACAATAACTCGAAAACTTTTAAGCTGGGCATTCACAAGAAAGCTATCTATGTCATTTGTCCTCAGAGCGGTTTTTTCCCACCCATTTTAGTCGAAAAATTAGGCAAGGCATTCACGAATGTTCCAAAATTTGTTTTGAGACAAAGTTCAAAGTCGCAGAATTCCTGCCACACAGACTTCTCTTCCCCCATGCGGGGGATTTCGAGTTTCATTTCTAGCCTCGACGCGAGGTGCTAATGTAGGCAGATTCTTTCTTTAGCCGCTACCCTCGCATCGATGTCACAAATTGCAATAGGCGGATTGAGTTTTGGATTTTAAGTTCTTTTGGATTCCACCAATTCGAATCCTTTGCTCCAAATTTGACAGGTTTTCGACCTAAACGAGAGGTTTTTCCTACCCGTGTTCCAAAAATTCCACTTTGGAAGAGAGGTGAATGGCCTGCTTTAGAGCTAATTGGATAAAATTTGGTAAGTGAACTTAACACTCTATTTGTAGGTTTCTATTAAATTTTGCACAAAATCCGTCTACGGGAGGTCTGAATGTCTGCTTTCATGTCATTATGATAACTCAAAAACTTAAATAGCTAGATGGATAAAATTTGGTACACAATTCTATCAGGAATGTAGGTCCGTATCAAATTTTAGGCCAAATCGGTCAAAAGATTGACTGTCTGTGGGTCTATATAATCGCATACTTTTGAAAATAATAACTCTTTAACACAATGCCTTAAATAAAATGAAATTTGGTGTGGCCTTCTAACCTTAATTGTAGATTTGTGTTCATTTTTTATTTTAATCGTTTAAAAACAAGGAGTTCAAATTGCATATTCAATTTTCCTATTATGACCGCGAGGCCGTTTTCCGTCTTGGCGATATTCGTGACTTTGGCGCGCGTTGAAGGAAATTTGTGGATAGACATTGCATTCTGGGTTACAGTAGGTTCGATTTTTTATCCATTTGGAGGGAGGAGAAATGCACCTTTATTAAGGAGTATACGAGAAAGTTTAGGGGAGAGCACTCCTGCTGGTTTTGTGTTGTTCCCATTACTGCGTTTTTCGCTCTGAATGATCGTTCGCGACCAACTTCTTCGATAATTTTTCGGAGGGGTTACCAGAAAGAGCGCCGCCTTAAACAACGTATATCACTAAGTCTTGGGGGGGGGGGGGCTAGACGCTTCAAAGCTCTCCAGTTTGGTGGAAATGTTGCCAGAAATAGCTGTGTCTTACACAATGTCTACCAGTAAGGCTTAGAGGGGGAGGGGGCAGAAAATTCAAACAGATGGATTAAACTTCCCAAATGCTCCATTTATACACGGGCAACTCTATGCATCCTTTTGAAGGGTCACTAAATCTAGAATTATTTCAGATGACTCCACTCTGACATCAAATATTGAAAACAAAAAGGTATTATCTATATAAATATTTCTCTTCTGCGTCTACCTAAAGACGCGTTATTTCGTATAGGATTTGGCAACATCCACATCAATTAAGGAAACACGTGATGGCTAGCTTGGCGACGAAACCGCGCTATGTTCTTAAGTTTCACCTTTTCTTCAGTGGCGAATCCAGGATTTTGGTCTGGAGAGGGCTGAGTTCATAAAAATTTTGTATCATCGTGACCCCATGGCTTAGGAGCCGTCCACAATTGATGTCACTCTTGGAGGGTGGAGGGGTTCGTGAAATTGTAACAGTGACAAGGGGGGAGGGGTAGCAAGAAGTGTGACATCACAAATTTTGGTTAAAATAAAAACCTTTAAAATCAGCAATTTTAATTTAAATTTTGAAGTTATTTTGAAATAACCAGAATTTGAGGGCAATTTTTTTAATCGGGGCTAAAACAACTTTCATGTGATTTTTTTCACTTATATTCCTTTATTTTCGAAAAAGGCCTTCAGAGTAGGTTCTGGGAATATGGTAGAAGCAGAAATTCTTCACCATTAGAAGAAAACCTCCCCCTGTCACACCCTTGAAATGTCCAACAAAAGTTACGTCGTCCCACCTGGGTGAGTGGTTACCACCCCAGTTATTTTTTTAATTTATTTTGTATTAAAGAATAAGAACAATGCGTGCTTTGGCTTCAGGTATTCCCAGGGAGTGTAAAAGAAAGTTAGGAAAGTGTAATTATATGGATTTCTCTCCAGAGCCTAGAAACTTGCTTTAACCCCTTAAGAGTCGCATTTTTTTGCGATCTAATAAGATGACCTCTCCTGTTTTGGAAAGGGGCTGTCGTTTGATTCATCTAGAAGGCATAGAATACTTGAAATGCTTATGGATTCTACATAATTTTTGTAGTGTAAATTATAAAGCTAATTAATGATTAAATTTTAATTTAAGCCCTAAAATCACGATAATTCAATGTACAATGTTGACAGCCCATTCATCAATCCTTTCACAAGGTTAATTACTTTTAAATGCTGTCTTCATTGAAAAAATGAAGAGGGCCTTCACTTTGCATCACACTTTGGTAGAAAAAAACATATGTTTACAAAATTTCATATGATTATTTACAGACATGTTCTTCTTTGATGCGGAAAAAGCATTTTTTTATAAAAATTTTACAAGAGTTAAAATAAAATAAGGGGATATAATTAATAATAAATACATAATTACTGTGGATCTAAAGTCATTTATGATTTTGAAACTTTTAATCGATGTACAGAGTACCATATTTCACAATATACCCATTATTTTGTTTGAAATGATACTTCTTTATAATTATAAATGGAATAAACTATTCTTACTTTGAAATCCACAGTATATTCCTTGTTTCACTAGGGGCTCCCGACTCTTTCGCTAGAAGTCTTAAGCGTAAATGAATTTTCATGTTTTTCTCTTTCGGCTAAGTCTTAAGCGTAAAATGAGATTTTCATGTTTTTGAGTTTCCCCTTTTGAGTTTTGTTTTTCCTTTGCGGTTTGGTACTTAGCAGATTTCCTTTCGATAACTCTCGAAAATTGCAACCCTATCTGAACCACAATGGTATTTACAACGAGGGGAGGGGGGGGGGCATAGCCCTTTTTTTGGCACTAGCTGGAGACTTCTTCAGTCGAATCTGGTTGCATTGTTGTAGAAACGGCTTGACTCGACTTCGTCTGTCTCCAAACCTTCCAAGAAACGCGATTCTCTTGCTTTTGCAATAATATTTGTTAATTCATAAGGTAATTTGCTACTTTCCGATGTGTAATTAATAAATCGTTCACAGTAGGAAAAAAAAAAAAAAACACGCTGTACGCAGTCGTACAACTAGAAACTAGGGTTTTTCATTGTGAATATGAATTCCAAATAAAATCCGATCCAATTCCAATCCATTGCACACTCATATCATACAAAAATTCATTTTGGAAAAATGTTGCATCACAATTTTCTTATGGTCTTATTTATTATTCTTTAGGATGTTAAAGTTATTACATCTTATTCAAACTCAACAAATATTACTTATAAATTCACTTCTTAGTATGTTAGCAATTGCGATAGTCTCCCAATCATCAAAAATTTGAGTGTTCAAATAGTTTTTTCCTCATTTTTGAAAAGATTTCTTTGTCAATAGGGTACTCACTGGAATAGATGAATCTGTCTAAAAACTCAAAGGAATAACATATTATTTATATTTCCCCCTTCATTCTGATGTTTCCTGACAAAAGTTTTTGCATTTATACTGGCGGGAAAATAAATAAATAAACTTTTGGAAGAAAAACTTTAAGAAATATTTTGAGGTAATAGAATTGGATGAAGTGTGACAAAGAAGCTGTATAAGTGTTTGAAGGATACTGATGTTATTAAATTTATAAAATTACATAGGATAGGATGCGTAGGTCATATTATTCGTATGCCAAATGAGTACAACCCTAAAAAGTTCTTTATTGCTAACCCAATAGAAAAGCAGCATACGGGGAGACTTAAAATCGATTAATTGGCTGTTTTGGTAAGGAGTTTAATATCATATGATTTCATTTTGTCAGTGTATTATGTTCGTTGTTTTTATGAAGATATTTTTAAAAGTTTCTAACCACGAGCTTTATATACATGAAACTTTCCTCCACCCCTGAATCAATTAAATGATCTCGGGTTGAAGTTAAAAAATGTATTCTCTACTGTTAAACCAATCTTTTTAAAATGGGGAGAACCTAATAGAGTACGAGAACTTTTTATTTTACGTTTATGGCAATGATAAATATCCTACGTAATTGGAATTAAAAATAAAAAATGCGTTAAACAAACGATTTTACAGGGAAAAACGTATAGGAGGGAATGAAAAATTATTTATTTTTTATTATTAAATGAATAAAATTATTTTTGTTTACATAATATTATTCTGGGACCCACAACTACCCTTTCTTCATTTTTATATTTTACAATATAACAACAAATCTTACTTTATTTCGAAGACAGAGATAAACTACGCCACAATCTCGACTTTCCTAAAGAAAAACACATAGCTATATACAGGGGAAACTTTGGCAAAAGCGTTCTTTTATTCCTCCCTTCCTTGTTGTTTGAATAGTCAAAATCGTAAAAATGTCAATTTTTAACTATTTTTGGGCGCCTGAGAAGATATGAATGAATTTGAATAATAATAATAAAAATTAAACTAATCAACCCAAAACAAAACTTTCTTACCCGGCGCTAAAGGGAATTTTCAAAATATTTTTTTTATATATAAATTTACAAAAAATATCATTTTTAACTATTTTTAGGTCACTGGAAGATATGAATGGATTTCAGTTTTAAAAATATATATGTAAACTAATATACCTAGGACACAACTTTCCACCTCGCGTCAAAAGTAATTTCGAAAAAAAAAAAAAAAAAAATTGAAAATTTTAATAAAACTTTCAATTTTTAACTATTTTTGGGGAGCTTGGGGCACCGGAATATATGAATGAATTTCGATAAAAAAAAATTATATAAACTAATATACCTAAAACACAACTTTCCCATTCCGCGCAAAAATGAATTACTCCCCCCCCCACACACATTTTTTCCTACACTTTTCGATCCACCCTACTGTGCAATGAGCATTTATGTTTTAGAATATATTACACATCTTTTAAATGCACTATTTAAATTATTCAGACGGTCTTCATTATTAAATTTGCCGTGATTATATGTGAATCGAAAATTCTAAAATTTATTATCAAATCAATGCATTTTTAATTATTAAATTCTTGTATTACTGACATGCGTGCATATACATGACCAAATTTTAACTGCTGACATTTTTAAAAATGGAACTCGGATTATCTTGAAAAATTTTAATATGGGTTACTTTTTGTACAATTTTAAAAAATAGATTTAAATATTGAATTTTTTTACAAAGAATTGTTCTTATAAGTTTAACTAAACTGTAAAAGGCATCTCACTTGGTTGAAAGTCATGTATTAAATTGTTAAATACGGCTTTTATAATATTTTATTTAAGTCCTTATGAAGTCTTAGAAAATGCTTATTTTTAGTTTGAAAAGTAGAGTGGGATCCCTGATTCAGTAAGCTGTAGTTGGCAATTGTTGCGCATGTGTAAATAGAGGCTCTTCTATCTACTTACATATTATGTGTAACAATTTTTTTTGTGTGCGTGTTTGTAGGTTACAGTAAAATTAATGTGATTTTCGTTAAATCTGCAATTTTTACTACGTTAACCTACAAAATGTAATTTTTTCAGTCATTGAAGGCTGATAATAAAACAAATATTTATAAAATATTAACTAATAAAATTTTTAAAAATTCTCTTCTTTTAACAAAACATACGAGGATGTACACTATCTGGCCAAAAAAAGTCGCCATGTGAAATAAATATGGAAATATATAAGAGCCCTTGATTTTGACCTGGTAGTAAAGCAACTTAAAAGGTGGCGCTGCTAATTTATCCTTTAAATAGTGCTGAAGAACTTTACAATTGATCATTTCTGGAACAAGTATGTCGCGGAAAATATGTTTCCTATTTTAAAGAGGGCAAAATTATTGACCAGCATCAACCAAAGAAAACGACTAAAGAGATAGCTGGCATTACTGGAATTGGTTTGAGAAGTGTCCATCGCATTATTAAAACCTGGAAGGATAGTGGTGAACCATCAACATCGCGGAATAAAATGTGGTCGGAAAAACTCTTAAAGTTCACGGGACCGAAGATCTCTGAAGCGAAGAACAAAAATCGCAAGAAATCAACTTTTGAACACACGGCAATGTTTAACAAGGGACATATCAACATGCACATGCGACAAGAACTTAAAGAAATAGAATTCAACAGTTCTAGACCCACAAGAAAACCACTTGTTTCGGCGATGAACCGTAAAAAACTATTGTCAAACAAATTGCTTGGCAGTAAAAAGATTGGACTGTTGAGCAATGGGGAAATGCCATGTGGTCTGATGACTCAAGATTCAGCCTATTCCAGAACGATGGGCGCACCAGGGTTAGAAGGAAACCTCACGAAACAAGGGACCCGTCGTGCCTACTGTGCAGGCCAATAGAGGCAGTATTAATGATCTGGAGTTTCTTAAATGGATCTGGTTTGGGATCAGCAATATTATGCGATAGTAAAATGAAGTCGCAGCATTACTTTAAACGTGATTAATGACCAGGTCATCCCATCAACTGATTTTTCTTCCCCGATGCAACGGACAGATTCCAGGACGACAACGCCAATATCCACCAAGCACTAATTATTCAGAATTGGTTCAGGGAACATGAGGACTCATTTTCCCACATGAAGTGGCCACCAGAAAGCCAGGATCTTAACCCAATCGGAAATCATTGGGACATACCGGAACAACAGTTGCTGGGTGGATCGTTTCTTCCGTTGTCAGTTCAATGTCTCGTTGGCAAACTGCTGCAAATCTACACGATAATAAGCGCTGAAACCATATATAATATTATTAAAACAATGTCACGTCGAATACTCGCTAAAATCTTAATCAAAGGTTGTCCAACAAAATATTAAAGTAAGCGACTTTTATTTTGGTCTAGTAGTGTATAAAGAAAATACAAGCAGTGATTATTATATGGGATTTGAAGATTTCTTGCAAGAAAATTTTTAGAAAAATATAAAAAAGAGCAAAAAAGCTATTCGTTTAAAAAAAAATGACACATCTATATCAACATAAAATCTATGATTACAAATATATACCCAGAATAAAATAAGCAGGGCTTATTGAGACACTTAACAATGTTGCATAAAATCGAATATAAAGACACTCCAAAAAATCCAAATATTTTGTAATCAATTTTTTTCAATTTAATTCGATACGTTAAAGACTCTTTGCAAGAACATTATCGGAAGAAAAAGACCATAACAGAAATAAATCGTTAAAACTCTTTTTTATTACTAAATGATACATTTACATCAACATAAGATCTATGTTTACAAACAGATTCAAAGAATAAAGTACTCTCATTGAAACACTTAACAATGCTGCATGCAACATAATATAAAGACAAGGCACTCCAATAAAAGTAAATATCATGTAAACCATCAAAATTTCAATATTCAAAATCATTAATAAAAAATCTGAGTTAGGTTAGGTTAGGTTATATTAACGTCCCGTTTTGAAGCAACACGAGAAAATCTGAGTTAATATAGTCTCTATGTTGAATGAAGAATTTCAAAGAAAATTTATCTTAATGGAATTTCAGCGAGTTCATGGTTATGACAATAAGTGAGCATGGAGAATCCACTACACCTCACAGCATGTCACTCGCTTTGGAGTTCTTCACGTGGAGATAACCGAAACACAATAATTACAGACTGCCAACAAAGCATGATTAAGAATCTAAAGGGAGGGTCAGACATACAGAAATGAGTCATTTTTGCAGCAGAACAGGTAGAAGGTCGGAAATGCAAATTGGCGTCGCTCACTGCTGGTAAGTGGCGCCCTAGGCATGTTATTTTTTCACCCACTCGTCATATTTAGATTGAAAAAAGTGAAACATATTTATATTTCGCCTCCATTGCTCTCTAAGATCCGTCCCGTCTCTCCATACGCCCTTCCCTCCGAGTAGCTACGCCACTCCACACAGAAGATTAAAATTGCATTGCAGATTACACAGAAGATTAAAAATGCATTGCAGATTACACAGAAGATTAAAAATGCATTGCAGATTACAAGGAAGATTAAAAATGAAGAAAGGCATTAAAATAAAAAAAATACTTTTTCGCACCTAACGAAAGCGTGTTTTTATAAACACTTTTTAATCTTTTTTTAAAAATTTAGATTACTTTTAAATCTGAGGGATGAAGTTTAGATTAGGAGCTATTTTAAAATTTTGTTTATAAACTATGTTTGAAAATAAAAATAAAATGTTGATTTTCACATTCACAAGTTTTAAGGAAAGAGTGAAATTTAAATTCTCCAAAATGTTAATCAAGAGTCCAAAAAAGATGGCCGAAAAATCAAAGAAACGCCATACGTTCAATCCCCAGACAGAACCCATAATCTGCCGATCAGAACACCGGCGCTTTCACTAATTCATCCGTGTAGACTTGAAACCAAGTGGGTCAAGAAACTCTTTTGTTAGTTCTATGGTTAGTTAAAAAAAAATTTAAGACAGCTCATTTATTGAATAGAATTTTACATTTTAACTTATCCATATGAACGCCCTGATTGTCCACATAAATGCAAGGTCGCTGGTCGTCTTGAAACGAAATTAATTCTTCCAATACCTCCTTTAAAACTTTATTAAATTGATTTGCCGTTGATTTCGATTTCTCTGATTATTTTGATAATAATTAACAGCACAGCTGATATTCAAATTTAACGCATTGAAAAATAAGGCTTGAACTAAATCATACACGTTTACAATTGCCAAGAGAAATCACGTGATCCAGTGTTGCCAAACCATATAACTAAATAAAACGTTTTGTCGGAGTCGCATAAGAGAAATATACAGATATTGGACGTTCGAATGAGTAACAGTTTATAAATGTTCAATGTATCTAGAGTTGCTCGATTTAGATTATCGATGTTGATAAAGGGACTAGAAGATTTGTACCCGTCTAAGACTGCCTTTTAGCTTGAGATAATATCTCAGATTTGATTGTCACAGATTTACTAACGAAAGATGTTGAAGAAAATGTTATGTAGATTGCTAGAATGCTTAAGAAATAAAAAAAAAAAGCATGAAAAACAGAACTGATGAATCAACTGTCACTAACTTTCGTTTTGTGTCAATAACAGTGCTGTGTTTCAACTTGACTTTCACAAAAATAAATAGATTGATTTACAATAGCTTGACTTTGTTGCTGATGAATACGATCACGGTATTCTGAAAAAAATGCAAGGCGTTTTTGCCTTTCTTCTTAAGTTAGATCAATGAAATAGAGAGAACTCAAAATTACGAAAAAGGTCTTTCAAAGATAAGGGAAATTCACATCCCTTCTCAAAACCCGCAAGGACTACGACCCACTCTTCGAATTCTAAGAACTCCCACCCCCGTTCCCAAAACCCTCTGGGCGAGACACTACAGGCTGCGGGTGTGATTGGAACGAAGCCACGCCCACTTTTCTGATCGTTAGCGACTTCGGACGATGATTATATTACAGATAAAAAAAATTTTAACGCTAATTCTATGATCATTGCACAGAAAAAAAAAATGCAGTCTTGCATGTCATTGGGGAATTTCTGTTCTTGGCGAGTAATATTCAATGTTATTTCCATAATGCCCTTCAATATTCATTCTAATTTTCAGGTTTGTTTTTACTTTTACACAAATTTTTGTTGCTGACGCTGTCAGGGTTGGCCTTAGTAAGTGCGGAGCCCTGCGACGTAGCAAGAATAAATGGTTCCCAGGCCATAACACAATTCTTTTTGCCTTCCCAGTTGTTATCAGAGACTTAGCTAGTGTGGATGCCGTCCCGGCTATGGTATTTTTTCGCCAACCACTCATCAGATTTGATATTAAAACATTCCACAAACGCATTAATGTTCTGTGTCTATTTATAACCCCTCTCCTGCAACGGTCCGATTGAAACCCCATTTTAGGCAACATTTTTTTTATATTCTTTGCCTTTTAATTAAATATTTTTTTTTCAGTTTTGAAGAATTTAAGATTTCAGAGTTAATTAAAAGCCAGCTGAAGTGTTCTACTTTTGACTTTTTCGTATACGAAACCCCATACGAGACGTTTTTTGCTTCCCAGTAAGTAGAAGAAAACTGAGTATGCATTTTGGATGTTTTCTTTTCTACCTATTAGAGCCAACATTTTATACAGATCCGCGACTTTATCGCTAAGACGAAATGTCAAATTTCATTGCTCTAGTTTTGTGTTTTTTTACTTATGGTTATTACCGTAAAATAAATGCGATTTTCTTAAATTCTGGAATTATAACTACGTTAATCTACAAAATGTAAAATTTTCAATAATTCAGGGATGAGATTGGTCAGAGAGCAAAAAGGAGGAAATCCAAAAATTCGTCAAAAAAGCATGCGGAAGGGACGATATCGAAAACTGTGACAAAAAGCATGCGGAAGGGATTATTTACCAATTTTGCAGATACAATTAAATTTCTCACACTTCATAATAATTACATTTCAAACATTTGGGAAGAAATGAATATGTGCCACATATTGTTCTCAAAACATAGTATTCTCCAAATTTCAGTTATAAAAAAAGATCCGGAGAAAATGCCATCTATACAAAGTACAAATAAATTTGACTAATTTAACAGGTGCATAAAACTAGTATTTTAATTCATATCTGAGAAGAGAATTCACAAACATTTCTTTGATTGTCAAAGGACATTTCCTTCGTTTTGCAGAAGGCTCGCTTGTTTTTCGTTTCTTCACTGATTTTTCAGTGACATTCTCATTAATTAAATGCTTATTTGAAGAAGGAACTCTACTCTTTAAAGAAATCTTGTTCATTTTCTTCAAATGGACATTTCTTTGTAATTTTGTTGATAGCTTCCTTGCTGCCTCTTTTGAAAGCAACTTTTCATTTGAAGTACTTGGTTGTGTGTAAACACACTTCTCCTTCCTTTTTAAAACCATTTCAGTCCTGTAACTATCTTTTGCATCAGACATGAGGAAAAGTACACTTTCCGCGGGAAAAACTGATTCAGATCGGGAAAAACGCGGATACTCGAAACAGGGGCAAAAAGGCGGCAAAATTTTATTAAAAAAAAAAAAAAGGCGGAAAAATCTCATACCTGATAATTAAAGGCTGATATTAATAAAATATTTATAAAGTATTAACTAATGAAATTTAGAAAAATGATCTTTTAACAAAATACGCGAGAGTATATAAAGAAATAACAAGAACTCATTATTATTTGGGATTTACTTCGATATATTAAAGACTCCTCATTTTCGGAAGAAAAAGA
>BGPR01042273.1:0-13318 GCA_013235015.1 Araneus ventricosus | reverse complement strand
AATAAATCAAATAACGCATTTTCCTTGATTTTAACATTTATAGATTATAATAAGAGGAATAAGAAGTGTCAGGATACTTTTTGACGGACTGTACAAAAATATGCCTCAACCAAATAAAGTAAATATAAAGATTATACATAAATATATACTGGGTGCCAATTAAAGTTCTTTACGGCACCTTTACTTTAGAATGACTGCAGCTATAATCATAAAAGAGGCATCTGGGTATAGTAAAGTGGATATGGGCTACGCCCTGAGACCACTTACAGCGCCCCTTGGCGGCAAACTACAGAATCAATGTTTCTATCTCAAAAAAGTTACACGACATAGGGGGAAAAAAGTCAGTTACAGAAATGAAAAGCATCATTGATTTAGTACAAAAAGGCACCTTATGGACAATAATGCTAAGAACAGAACGCTTAAAATAGCAATTTATTTGTTCGAGATTTCCAACTCTTTTACGCGATGAAGCATGTTAAAAAGAGAGAGAAAAATAGTTATCGCAAGATACAGCTATTTACAATGCTCAAACTTCTCCCCGTCAGCTACAATAAACATTTGGACCCTTGTTTGAATTCATGTGTCAAGCTGGCACAAGCATTAGTCGAAGATCCTGCAATGTTGGCGGAGAGGTTGCATACACCTAATGTTTGATGTATCCCTACAGGATAAAGTTCATTTTGCTTATTTTTGTTCGAAAGATGGCATTTTCTCATTTCCTCCATGTTTCGTTATGTCACAGTTTCGGAAATCACAAACAAACAAATGTGCGTTTTAAGTATTCTGTTCTTAATGTCCACAAGGTGTAGCTTTAAACTAAATCCATGCTGCTCTACAATCTTTAATTGACTTTTTTTTTCAATATCGTACCGCTTTCAAGATAGGAACACAAATTCTGAAGTTTGCAGCCAGGTGGTGCTGTGCGTGGACTCATCGCGTAACGCATAGCCACTTTACTATACCTAGACACCACTTTTATGACTATAGCTGCAGCCTTTCTAAACTTAAAAGGAGTGCAAAGGACTTTAGTGTGTACCAAGCAAATGGAATAAAATTATTGCAATAGAATGATGGTAGAACTCGTAACAGTTGAAAACTCACAACAGAATAAAAGGTTTATTATTAATGAAAATTAGGTAGTGTAGTTAAATGCAAACCACGCTTTATCTCACTTTTGTTCTTTCTAAATTTTATACAAAAAAAATCAAGCTTTTCTCCGATGGGTTTCAAACGTCATTGAAACACTCAATTAAAACATAGAATCTCTCTCTTAAAAGCAATTAAACCAGCAAGTCTTCTGCCGTCGACTTTCTCGTATACTTAAACAATACACCGTGTTTTGTGTTAGGCTTCGTAAAATAGTGAAGTGAATCCAGTATGCATTTAGAACATCTTTCCATTGACCAAATGAAATTTGGTATTTGGCCAAATTTTAGTATTTTATAAAGACAGCACACCAAATTTCATCGATCTAGATTGTTTCGTTTCTCATTTATAGTGTTGACAGATTGTCAGACAGGTATAATTCAAAAATTAAATAAACTTTCTCGGTTCATCAACAACCCGGGCTTGACTTTTTTTAACCCCTTCTCTCTTTCAGCGTCGCACGTCATATATTCGGCTTTTAGGTAGATTCCTTATAGGAACTCTACCTATTCCGGAAAATTTCTTCATATCTTCATCGATCATGACCCCTAGAACTCAAAACCAGCCTTCGTCAAAAAGTTTATATATATGTAGTTAATTATTTTACAAACAATTAAATCTCAAAAAACCTTTTCAGTATATACACTTATTAATATATATATATATATATCATATCTTTCTCGTTTCTTATCTTGAAAGATTTTGGGGATTTATTTTCCCCTATTTTTTCGTTCTTCCAACAAAAGCCGTTCGCAGAGGGTTGGCGTCACAAATCTAGATTAATGCGACAAATATCGGTTTCCAAGACTGATTGGCATTTGATTGTTGGAATTCCAATTCTGGGTTGTCTTTTTCATAGTAGTATTAGTCTATATTCAATCTATCTTTTGTATTCCATTTGTATGATTATTGATAAGCTAATTTGATTTTAATTTTTAGATTAATATATGTATATAATGAAAATATAACACATGTTTTGATTATATATATTATTGATTACGGCCGAAGCCAACATAACTTGTAGAAAAAACATTATCTGATGGGCACTCTAGGGGTAAATGCACCAAAGATAAAGGATGAGAAACAGGAGTTAAAAAAATAAATTACTTATTATTAAAGCAGCATAATATGAAATGAGAAAAGTATTTATACAGGTGATTATTTACAGATAAGATAAGAGGGATTTAGGGTTGTTAGTTACTTAAGTTAAACTTACACTTCGGTAAAAGGTTTAATTATAGTTGGCTAGATATCTAGATAGTTACATAGCTACAGCCATCGCCGCCGTGCTAACAGGGACGAGACCCCTGTAGCTGCCTACGGTCGCATTTACCGTATGTCTGTTCTTCTTGGTTTCAAAAAGTCATCTCCCCGGAATAAAACATTACACTTGGTTTTAACGGAAAAACACCCACGCGTCACGTGATTTGCAAGAAGAGACCGCGTGATCTTTATCTCTCGATATCTTTCCGCTGACATAACAATATTCAAATGAGCTTGTACGGAAAGTGAGAAAATATTATTAGGAAGGAATTAAACTTACGCTTTTAAGCTAGATTGGGAAAATACAACGCGGAAACAACGGAAAATAATACGCTTTTTCCCATGTTATTTTGTGAACACGATAACTGGAGTAATTTGGATTTAAATTTAACCAGTGTGGGATATGTTGTAAGGATAGTGAAAATCTCGGTCGAGTTCTTAGATGGGTTATCCAGCTCGAAGGAGGTGGAAATTTTCATTTTCCCACAATTTTGTGCCCGTTTGGTCGGCGTCGCATCGCGACGAAAAGAAGAGTGAATTCGTCTCTACTTACGCGCCTTTTTATATTCCGCGATTTAGCTGTTTTCATGGTAAGGTTATAAAACTATTTTAAAAAACATTTTTACATATCATTAATAATTCTTTTTTATGCAGATATTTATCTTAAATACTTCAAAGCAATAGATTTTAAAAATGTATTATGAGTGAGTATTTTGTTTTCATTTAAAACTTGGGTGCATTGCAGGGAAAACTGGAGATCAGTGAACGGGATATAAGATGTATGACCACCAGTAGGTCAAGCAAAAACTGCTTACTGACAAAACGTTTTGCATTTTCGAATTCAGGATAGAACATATATTAATTTTCATCAATAAAAAAATGCTTTTTTGGGTCGAAAATTCGAAAACAAATCCGACCAAGAAGGGATTAACGATTGCAAATACTTTCTATTAATTTACCTTGTGTACAAGACGATAAAAAAATTATAGGTAACATTTTAACCGGAAAATAAACCCTACTATGGCTTATTTTTCAATTAGGTGATTTCAATAAGGTATGTACTTGAAAATTTTCTACTTATAAATATAATGGTAATAACGTAATTAATCAGTTAGTAAATTAAAAACTTTTAACACAAATCATTTAAGCACATACCAAAGTTTCTAATTTCTTAATTATTTTTCTATTTTGCTTTATATTTATGATGCACTTCATAAGGGAAATTTTCCAGATCATGTTCTAGTTCTTTAACGGAAAAAGCTAATAAAATTTATATTAATCTGTCACTTTAAACAAAATTCTTTGCATTTTTCTTATATCAAACTTATTTTTATCTCTTATTTTTTTCGTACAGGTTAACCTCTTTTTTCCTGTGACATACCTTCTAGTGTCTGGATTTTTAATGATCTTTTCTTTATTTGCGGATCTCTGGGAGCCCCTGATGGGAATAGCTGTAGTGGCCAGTGGAGTACCGATTTACATGGTTGCGGTCATTTGGAGAAATAAACTAAACTTTTACGACAAAGCTTTGAGTAAGAAACCTCGATGCTTTTCTCTATTCACAATTAACAAAAAACTATTATATGATGTCGGTTGTTTTGGAATAAAAGTTATAAGTAAATGGACAACACTAGTTTTGCAATAAAGTAAATATTTCAAAATTAATAACACCAAGAGGTAATTAATTATACTTGATACACAGAGAAGAATCCAACTTTTCCAGTGAACACTAATACACAAAGACTCTACAATAACACAAAACCAGAGGGAGTAATTAACATTGATACCAAAAGCAAACTCTTTACTCATATTTCGCTATCAGAGAACTTGGAACTAATTTGTAAGAAAACCTGTCTGTAAAACTAGTGTATCTTCTCGCACCATGAGCTGAGAATCACTGCTAATAGTAACAAATATTTTATGAAATATTGGCAATTTAAATTGAAGGCATTTTCACCATTCATACCGTATAAAGAACAATTTAAGATGTAAAAAAATTAAATTCTCATAATAATATCATAGATTTAATAATTTTTTCTGTAATTTCTGACAATATCATGAAAATACACAAACATATATCTACAAGGTGATTCAAAATTCAACATAGAAAATGTTAGGGGAGGTAGGAAACACAAAAGCGAAAGTCACATAGGAAAGTACGGCAGGAAGTACCAGCCGGATAAGCTAGAGGGTGCTGTTCGCCAGCTCTGTAGTTGTATTTCAGTGATAGTAATTTAAAATTCCAACTTCTTACAAAATGATCACAAGAATCTTCATTGCCGCTGCAAATGTTTGCGAAATGTAGGGCATTTTCGTGTATCCTCCTACTCTTCCGGATGGCGTTTCTGATCCTATATTCCTATTGCCGTTTTGACGTTTATTGTGTGTGGTATTGATATTGATGGTATTGGTAGTATTGATGATATTATTGTGTGTGCATTGTCGTGTGTGTGTGTGTGTGTGTGTGTGTGTATTATTATTGTGTGTGTGTGTGTAATGTGTGTATGTGTGGTATTATTATTATTATTATTATTATTATTAGTAATGTGTGTGTGTATTATTATTGTGTGGTATGGTATTGACGACAATGTAGATATACTCTTCACCAGTTTTCACCTTAATTTTGATCCACCTAATGGCCAGCACCCAAAATTTTGTTTCCTAACATATTTTTATCTATCTTTCAAGGGAAATTTACTTCGTTTACCCAAAAGTTACTCTGGCGTACCTGAAGAAAAGGATGCGTCAGTATGATATTTTGCTTACACCTTTTAACAACCAGGACTGGAATAATCAGATACTGAAATCCGTGCCTTCAAGAACATGACTAAACAGAAAGAAAATTTATTGCCTTTATATTCCTATGGTCAACCCTGATAGCAGAAGAAAGACCACAAATCTTGCAAGAATATTAACATTTATAAACTACCTCATCAAGGAACTGATAAAACATTGATATCACCAGTGATATTAATGGTTTGCAATAATTCTCGACAAAAGAAACGCATTGGTGTACGAATGAACACAAATTTTTTATTCTAATTAAGAAAATGTCTTTCCTGGTCATCAAGATAACAAGACTTTCTCTTGCAGAGATAATGAAGCGTTTCCATGCATAAAAAAAATGAAAGAAACACTTTTCTCATTTATATATCAGTGGTATCATTGCTTTACCTTCAAAGAAGTTCATTGGGGAATGGAAGACATAAATTTGTATTCTACCAAGGAAGTATTTTCATATCAACA
Organism: Araneus ventricosus; assembly: GCA_013235015.1. NCBI lineage: Eukaryota > Metazoa > Arthropoda > Arachnida > Araneae > Araneidae > Araneus > Araneus ventricosus. The sequence continues at coordinate 7,663 of BGPR01042273.1, read as the reverse complement.
TTAATGCTCAAGAAAACTAACGACTATAACACAAATATTTACTATAACTAATTTTAATACAAACCAATATAAGTTTTATTCAGTTGATTAAAGTAAAAATTCGAAAATTTGAACCTCTAGTCTGAAACATCGTAACATGTTAGTAGCATAATTTGATTCGCCTGTCTTTTTGTAATAGTTTTTTTTAAATTTACTCTTAGTATCTGCAACGATAATGTAGAGACAAAAAAAGGTATTCAATCACACAACAAAGCAAGCCACAGTTGTCACTCTTAAGTGGTCTATTCCCCTCTTCCGTATAGCTGGGTGAGGTTATTCGGGCTGATGCATTCTATAGGATGGCGTATATTAGGCTAAAACTTACCTGTCCATCGTTATCATATGTTAGTGATTTTAATGCCCCAAACAGAAACATTAAAATTATTAACAAGAAATTAATTGCATAAAAAAAAAAATGTTTAAGACTGGAAAAAACGGTTTTCAGTTCTTTTTTATTGAAAAAAACTGCATTGGAAATCAATGGATTTAAAATATCCTGATCATCCTGACTTAGTAACAAAATGCAAAAGCATTGCGAAATAGACTCTATATTTCATCCCTGAAATGTAGTCTTTTGAAAATAAATGAGAATTAGAAAATCGAGGAGAGCCTATTAAGAAAAGCAGCGTCAAGGAAATATACCATGTGACTATGAAACGTTAGCATCATATAGCAATTTCATTCATATCATTACACTTCAAGGATGTTTCCTTCTATAAGAACCAGAGTGTTCTGCTCTCGACTTTCGCATTTATTCCACAATACGCCGTTTTATGTTTTAGCGTAGTCATATAGCAGAAGAGGAACCAAGAGGTAATACATTTGGGCTTCTTTTGACCAGTGAGTAAATCAAAATTTGGAACATATCTACAATTTAGTGAAACCAGTGGCGACTCACTTATTAAACTGCAATCCACTTGCCAAGGGGTATTTTTAGCTTGTACATTTCCTTTTTTATTCCCTGGTGGCTTACTTTTCCATGTGAGAGTTTAATGATCAATGAAAATGACAAAAAAAGTGGTAAAAAACGTAAAAAACAAGATTGAAAATCGATCAAGGGTAAGAGAGGAGACAAACCAGAGCTGTAAAGTTCACCTCTAAGGATCAAATTTGTTGGCTCTCACAGGCAGGAGGCTGACTGCCAGATCGTGAGAAAAAAAAACAACCTTTCTCCCGCTTTAAATTACATGCTCTTGAGCTGCGTTTTTCAACTCTCCGTGTGGCGCGACTCCCTCATTTTCTCAGTGGTCAGTCATTAGGCAGTTTTTTAAATCAAATTCTAGGTTTTCTTGTTCCGCTATGTTTTGGGAGGGGTGCTGATTACGAATCTGAGGTTTACAAATGCTTTTTTAGAATTTTAGATTGACCTGTAAAACATGGCTCATTCCATCTTGCTTATAACTCCCAAACTGTCAGTTGTAGTAAATCATCATTATACACCAAAATAACCAGACACAAATTTCCACAACATGTCTATACTTTTGCAGCACTGCTCGTCTCCTGAAGCGACAAACGCCATGAAATAAAATTAAATATACATTTCAATTAACTCTAAATGAAAGTGTCTTTATCTCATTACAACATTTTGAGTTATAATTACAGCATACAGTCGACAAACCTACAGACAGTTAATTAATGGTTTAGACAAAATCTGATACAGATCTATGATACCCTGTGTCTAAAAACAATCAGTATTCGTGATTAGGTAAATTTTTTAAATGATTACAATATTTTCTTTTGTATATTTCTTATGAGGAGAAAGTATAAGAAAACATTAATTTTTTTAAATGTTTACAAGCATCATTTTTTTTATTCATTATAAGAATACAGTTCTCTGGGGTCGCTTAATTTGTTCGTGCCTTTTTTACTTTCTCGTATACAAGAGAAAGTATTATAATCGTCAAAAAATTCAAATAAATTGACAAATCTCAATTTTTTGAACCTCCCGAAAAAACTTTAATTTTGGAATTATGTCTGTGAAGACGATAACTTTCGAAACTATTAGAGATACGGGGATGAAATTTGGTATGTGGTCTTTAAACAATTTGTGGTTTCTCCAATTTTTGGACAAAATCCGTCAACAGGAAGTCTGTCATCTGTCCGAAGTCATGCGAACACTATAACTCAAAAGCGAATAGCTAGATGGATAAAATTTGGTACACTGTTTTATCGTCACAGATGTAGGTCCATCTCGATTTTGGGTTAAATTCTGATCCAACGGGCTGACTGTCAGTCTTGTATAACTAGCATACTTGTTCAATTCCATGCGCGGCGTAAATGCCTGTGCAAGAAGGGATACTCCGAAAACTTGTCAGTTTACCCAAAACAATTCTGGCGGCGAGATTTTGTAAGAGACAACATTTAGGGCGTCTCGCTTTTCGCGTATTGGAGCAATCTCTGCAAGCTATTCTCCCTGTTTTCTTCTCCACCGCGGAATTTGCATTACTGGTTTGATAAAAAAAATATATATTGCGAACTTTAACATACATCATCTTTTTTTGAATATGATTCTTCATCTCAGCTATCACTATAATCAACAATGAAAAACCTTCCTGATAGTCATTGCATTCTGGGTTTGGATTGGTTCAGACTTTATCTAGCAGGGAAGAGAAATAATAAATGTTTAGAAGAGTATACAAGAAGAAAGATTTGGGGAGACCACTCCCGCTGGTTTCTCCTACAAATGTTTTATATTTTAAATTGAATTAGCAGTTTCCAGGTTGTGTCGAAATAATTCATTTATTTATGATGCTATGATTTTATTAGTATTTCATTTTATGATAATCTATCATTTGGTTATAATAAATAAAATTTCAAAAAAAAAATGTGGTGCGGCATATTTTGTTGCATATATTATTATGCTCGTTCACCATAAACATGAACAGATCAATTGTTGAACATTTAATACATATTTGGACTAGTATGCAATAGATAAACCAACTCAAACTATACATTTTGTATAAAACCAAGAACACATACGTTTCAGCATTATTTCCCTTTCACTTCATCATTGGGTCAACCTTGTCCCATGGACTTGGCTGGATAACTAGACCAGGTGGAACCTGCAGCCTCTTTGGTTCTTATGCTTTGCGTCATTTACAGGCCCGTCGCCTAGATACAAAAGGCTCCACCTAACTAAACTAAACATTAATTAAACCAATACATTTTTTTGACAATTGTGTACAGGTAACTTTAACTCAAGGGTGATAAATTTCAAGCCTGAGTTAAAAAGAAGAGACTAAGGTAGGCATTTTCTGAGAATTATAAAACCGTAAAATTCGACAATATAGCATTCAATTTCATGAATACTGAGAGACCCTTACACTCCAATTCGCGCTCGACTATTAAATTTCCATTAGCAAGCTGTGATGATCGACAGGAATAGTTTAATGTGTGCACATTACTCTCTAGAGCGTTCATTTCAGACATTTATTTTCTCTTTAAATTTGCTAATTACTCAAAATTACTCTTGAGAACGTGCCAAAGAAAAGGTGGGAGTGGAAGGTTACATTTGCTGTTTACATTTAACAAGCATATACAGCTATCAGGGTGGCCACCCGACGGGAAACCTGGAATAGTCAGGGAATTTCGGGGACCAGGAGGAAAGAATCAAGGAAATTTATTCTAAATAGATTTTTTTTATTTTGATAATTCTTATTGCAGGCGTGTTCTTATCTTTTTTAATAAATGCAGAAGATAAAACCGTTGTAACTAGTAAAGAAAATCAGTCATTTACTGACAGTCAAAACAGATACCATTCAGTGTTCATTACCCTCGCCAGAGGCGAGGTGTTATTCATCAGGTCAGTCAACGAAGGTTTGAAAAAAAACATTAAATCATATAGTTTGAAAATTGGTACACATGTTCTTTAAGAGACTGATAAACATACTAAAAGTCCCCGGTCCCGCAAGTAATGTCCACGGCCCCATCTTAGTTTCATCCCCTTTTTCCAGTTTTTCAGAATATCGAAAACTATTGGGTTTTCAAACTACAATTGATTTAACAAATTAAAGAGCGTAAAATTCCTACAAATACATGTTTATATTTTTCTTTAGTTTTAATTGTTTTCCAGATAATGGGTCCTCAAAAGGTTGACTTTCATCTTAGTTTCATCCCAGTTTCTTTTGAATAAAAGGATGATTGGTTCGAATGGTTAAAGAGGCCGGTGGGTTCATCAGATGTGGCGCTGGTTTTTCAAGGCTGATGGTTTCACCAAGCGGGATCAGGTCGGGATCAAGGGGTTCGTAGATCATTTGGTTCAGATCCCAGCACTGGGTTTTCAGGCTTTGAATAATATAATCTATTCAATTTTGTGTAACATGAAAAACAAGAGCGCAAAATTCCCACAAACACGTAGCATTTTTGTTTCAGCTTCAATAGTTTCCAGAGATAATGGATTCAAAATTTGCAACCATCTTAGATTTTATCTCCCCTTTTTAGTTTTTCTTAAATATCACTGGAAACTATTGAAGCTAGAAAATAAATAAAGCATGCATTGAACAAGGAATTTTACGATCGATAATTTGTTGTATTTAATGTAATTTGAAAATAGTTTTCGAGATATTAAAAAAGGGGATACAATCAAGATGACAATGAAACATCTGAAACTATTGAAGCTAAAATCAAAAAATAAGCATGTGTTTGTAAGAATTTTACGCTCTTCTTTAACTGATTACATGTATTGAAAGTGAATGAATTTTGAGATGTTGAAGAGAAACTTGAAAAGGAAGATAATCAAAGATAACAACAGCTTTGGGACCATTATCTGGGAAAACTATTAAAGCTGGAAGAAAATAAAAGTATAAGTATGTGAGAATTTTTATGCTCTTTAATTTTGTTTTAATCAATTTGTGTAATTTGAAAACTGAATATTTTTCGAGATATTCAGGAAAAAAACTAAAAAAGGCAAGTGAAATCAAAGATGACGAACTCACCCCTCCAGGAACGGGGGGTATGTTCTGTAAGCCCCTCACGAATATGTGTGCCAATTTTTTAAAACTATATGAGTTAATGTTTTCACCCCCCCCCCATTTGGACCTTCGTTGACTGGACTGTAAAGCAGAATCGCGTTGCTTTTGGTAGTTAAATTAGATGAGAGTACTTCTTGAGATCTATAGGTATAATCACACTCAGATGTGGAAGAACCGGAATGTGGCTGCTGTCCAAGAGATCCAGATAGCTTAGGAAATCGTAAATTTCTCTTTGTCTACAAGTTGCTCACACTACTGCCTGCTTTTTATGATGATTTAATATCCGTGGAGGTTATACCAGAATTAGTTTGTTTCCATTTCTGGAGGTTTCATTGAATTATATGAAATTAGTGCTATATTTTCTTTCAGCATTTTTTTTATTCGTTTTATTTTGTCTGTTTTTTTTCTAATTTGGGAAACATTATGATTATTGATCATTTGGATAAATTATGGGATCTTCAAAGTATGGGACAGCCATTACCAGCCTGCATAAAAGAACAATTTCTTTTAGTATTATACATGCATGTTCGGGTTTTTTTCGTTTCTTTCCGCATGCCCAGATCTTTATTGAGATCAATTTATAAAGTGATGGATTGTAGCACAAGAGGGAGCTGACGCCACATTAATTTTTTTTTAAAATTCAAATTGAATTTTATTTATTTAATTTTAAATGGTAAATTCAAGGTTTTCCCCATTTTTCAATTTTCTTTTTCTCTCTTTATCTTTGATGTTTTTATTGTATTTATTCTCTTTATATATTTGTCCATTTTGAGCATTGATAGGGAAGTTTAGTTAGAATAAAAGTTTTCTTTTGAAAACTGTTCGATTCCATTCATTGTGATAGAATATTGTATTGAACATTTATGACATCAGTAAGAGCATCAAGACAAAAAGAGAAAAAACTCAAGAGCACTAGAAAATGAAACTCTAATTACCATTAAAATAAATAAATAAAAATCTAATTTATTTTAAGAGCAATGACGGACGTCATCCCTCTTAATGCTAATCCATCACTTTTATAGTAATCTCACAATCAGAATACTGAGCAACAACTTGAACATCTGTGTATAATATAAAAGTAATTCTTTACATAATAACTATGGTAACGGCTTGTCTTACTGAATCCCATATTATCAAATGATCAATAATTTCTGGCAAAACGAACAAAAATAAACAGGTACAAAAAAATGCTGACTCAACAACTACACTCGAAAAAACTCCGAAATGGAAAACAAACAGTATATCTATTGACAAACGGAAATAAATGTAAAGCATTGTATTGGTGCTTGCTTGCTGAAGGTACGTTTTAACCTCTTAGTCTCTTTGAACTGCTGGCCACATTCCGACTGTCCACATCTGATATTGCCATACTATCATCTCGAAGCTGTCATCTATTTAACCTTATGTTGCGATGTTGTCCAGGTCCAGAAGATGACTTTGATAACTCATGTAGTTTTTTGGTGGTTTTGTGTTAGGTAGGGCTGTGTGGTGCCTCCCCAGTTCTGGAGGTGATTCTGGCTTTCCTTAATTCATCCTTGGCAGTTTTTCCTGAACTCTTCGATTTTTCGAAGTACAGTGATGGCTAGTAGGCGTAAGTACATACTATACTTTTATTTTTCTTCAGTATGTTTCGAATTAATGGTCCCCAGATGCCTTATCTTATTTCATCTCCTTTTCAGTTTTCTCTTCCGTATCTCAAAATCTGGTACCTACGATACATAACAATCGGCTGGAGGTAAGGCGTGAAATTCCTGCAAGAGCACATGCTTTTGTTTGATTTTAACTGTGGTTTCGAGATTTAAGAATTGTAGTCATCTTGGATCACACTGTATCTCGAGACATTTGGGTTTTCAAATTCCACATTAACAACAAATTAATGATCGTAAAATTTAACCAATGCGTACTTTTATTTGTTTTCCCAGCTCCGTAGTTCAGTGATATTTAAGAAAAGAAACTGAGGAGATAAATCAGATATTTTAGTACGAGAATCCATTCAGCTCTCTGAACTATTAAAACTGAGCAAACAAAAGCTGTCACGTTGTAAGAATTTTGCGCTCTTTCTTCTGACTGTCAGTGTAAAGAAACAAAAAGAGGATAGCTCAGACAACATTGCTTTGAACAGTAGTGGCGAAAACATTTTGCTTTAATTGTTGAATCAATTAAGTTTAGTGTGCCGGAGTTCAAAGAGAGCAAAAGGGGATAATCCAGATAGATCATTATCTGAAGGCAACTGAGTGTAAACTATTTGTGAGAACACACGCTCTTTATTGTTGGAAATCATTGGCAGTTTGAAAAGGCAATACCGGAAGAAAACTTCGGATGAAATCAGATGAAGACCTCTGGTTCGGAGACTTGTATGACATCGGCCTTCCCAAAACTATGTTTAATGTTTTTTTCAAACCCACTAGATGACACAGACCTCGGCCCCAAATGTAGTACGAAGATATTTATGAGCACGGGCTTAATTTAATGACGTTTTGTGATTTGCCAACATTCTTGACCAAAAGATGGCAATTATACTTACTGCCATCAAAAATTTCCTGACTTCGATGCCAACCAATTCTTCAGAACCCGGTGACACGCCAACAACTGTTCTGGCGGCAAATGTAACCTTCCACTCTGCTTTTCTTTGGCATTCAACACAGTGGTGGCTT